>JAYESA010000001.1:103918296-104063296 GCA_036927795.1 Iris macrosiphon | reverse complement strand
TTAATTAGGAGTACATGGGGATAAAATTTGGTGGGACACAAGTGTCATGGACGTAGAGGGATCCAAGTAGAATATTAACAAATTTGGGTTGCATAAAACGGGTCAAGATTGAGTCTCCAATTTCGATTGGAACGCACATGGGTACAAAGTTGGAATTATTTAGAATTAAATAATAACGTCTGCGACGAATGTTGTGCGACTAAAATGTTGCATAAGAAAGAATAATTATAAGTTACACAAAGGTCAGAATAGTAGGCGGAAATGTCTAGGACAAGGTTGTGAAATTTGTAGATAGGCAATGGCTAGTGTAGTGCTCCAATTATCGAAGCAACGGTAAGGTGCGCTAAGTGATATAAATATTGTATAGTTAAATCAAATGCCGTGTTCTATTACCAATTGGGTTCTAATTAGCCTGATTTCTCTATTTAAGCCAAGTCGACCTAATTTTCGGTGAGGGGGTTTACATGCCCAGATCGGACGGCCAGCGTTCAGCCCGGCTTGGCTCGGCTTAGTCCGAGTCAGATTAGGACTCGGCTCAGACAGATTTTTCCCTCACCCATACCCGCAGGTCACTGACAGGTGGGTCCAGCACTGTTGGCTGCGGGAGGCTGACGGGCGGGCCCTTGTTGGCTGACTGGGAAGGATAATTACTTTTATGGGTTTTCTTTTTTAGAAAATAGTTTTTAATTCAGTTTTGCATAATTAACTCAAAATAAATACTAAAAATAATCAGAAATTCTAGAAAATATATTTGATTATTTAGAACCTAAAATAAAAGTTTTGGGCATTTTTAATTATGTTTGACCCTAACATAATTTCTTGAAAGTCCTAGAAAATTAGTGTTACTAGTTTTTAATTAATCAAAAATTATGGAAAAATCTCAATGGCCCCAAATTAACCTAATAACAACATTTAAGCTAGAATTTTATGATACGGAGGTTACAAGTCTACCCTCCTAAAAAAAATTGTCCTCAAAATTTAATACAGAGCAAATACAAGAAGAAAATTACCTCATAGTGTAAAAAGATAGGGGTAACGCTCTTGTATCTCATCTTCCCGCTACCAAGTGGATTCACCAGGAGAGTGATGCCTCCAAGCGATGCGAACCAAGGGAATTACTTGTTTATGAAGCACTTAATCTCGGTGGTCTAGGATCTTCACAGGCTGCTCCGGATAACAAAGGCTTGGTCCAACCTTAAGCTCCGAATGATCTAATACATAGCTAGGATCTGGGACGTATCACCTCAGTTGTGACACATGGAACATGTTTTGTACTCCTTCCAATGTACGCGATAAGGCTAGTCGATAGGCTACGGCCCCTACCTTTTCCAGAACATCGAAAGGTCCGATGAATCTTGGACTAAGCTTTCCACCTCCACCGAAATAAATTGTACCACGTGTCAGATAGATCCTCAAGATAACTAAGTTGCCAACCTATGCCAAAATAGTAACTTACCGCATAACCTAAGAATGTAATCGATATTTAAATAAACAAATCGATACCTCAAACTCTAGCGGTCTCCTGTGGCTATCGGCCCACTGCTTTTATCTGTCCTGACCCACACGAAGTCTCTCTCTAATCTGCTTCACTTTTTCTGTAGCATCAACTACCATCTATGGTCCCAAAAGTACTCTCTCTCCTACGTCATGCCAAGATAATGGAGTCTGGCATCTCCTACCATAGAAAGCCTCAAAAGATGATATCCCGATACTGGCCTGATAGCTATTATTGTATACAAACTCTACCAGTGAAGATAATCCTCCCATGAGCCAACAGAATCTAGTATACATGTCCGAGCATATCCTCGAGCATCTGAATAGTCCTCTCTAACTGTCCATCCGTCTGAGGGTGGTAAGCAGTGTTAAATTTTAGTTGGGTACCCAATCTAGCCTATAAACTCCTCCAAAAGTGGGATGTAAATCTACTATCCCGATCAGACACAATACTTTAGGAACTCCATGCAGCCTGACTGTCTGTCTCACATATAAATTGGTGAGCTTCTCCGTGGACAATCCCACTTTAAAAGGCAAAAGTGGGCTGATTTGGTCAACCTATCAACAATTACCCAAATTGCGTTCTACCCTCATGGAGTGCGTGGAAATCCGAAAACAAAATCCATCGTGATATGCTCCCATTTTCACTCAGGAATCGATAGTGGCTGTAGAAATCCTCTTGGTCTCTGCCTCTCGGCTTTGACTTGTTGGCAGACTAAACATCTGGAGACAAAATATGCTATCTCTCGCTTCATCCCATACCACCACACATGTTCCCTCAGGTCCTTACACATCTTCTTACGTCCCAGATGTATAAAATACTGGAAACGATGAGTCTCCTGCATGATCTCTTCCCGTAGGTCCCCACTAGGTACATATAACCTAATTTTGTGCCTTAGTGAACCATCATCAACAATAGAGAAGTCATCCATTAATCCTGCATGTACCTGACTCTGAGGCTTCGCAGACCCTCATCCTGGTACTGTGTTTGTCGGATCTTCTCCATCAACCCTGACTGACTCTGCATGCCCATCATCTGCGTCTCCACTTCTGAAATAATAACCTCAATGCCAAGGCTATCCAAGTCAGTTAATAAGTGGCAATCCGTTGTCAAGTACATCGCTACTAGATATCTGCTGAAGGCATCAGCAACTACGTTAGCCTTCCCTGGATGATACTATAGTAAAATATTGAAATCCTTCATCAGTTCTAGCCACCTGTCAAGTACATCGCTACTAGATATCTGCTGAAGGCATCAGCAACTACGTTAGCCTTCCCTGGATGATACTATAGTAAAATATTGAAATCCTTCATCAGTTCTAGCCACCTACGCTGCCTCATATTCAGCTCTTTATGCGTAAAGACGTAGTTCAAGCTCTTGTGGTCAGTGTATATTTTTACTTGCTCTCCGTAAAGATAATGTCTCCACGGCTTTAGAGCAAAGATCACTGCTGCTAATTCTAAGTCATGTGTGGGATAGTTTCTCTCATGTGGCCATAACTGTCTAGAAGAATATGCCACCACCTTCTTGTTCTGCTCTAGAACACATCCCAAGCCCTTCCCTGAAGCATCGCTATAAATGACAAATCCACCAGTTCCCGATGGCACCGTCAAAACAAGTGCTGTGGTTAATCTCTTCTTTAGCTCATTAAATACAGCATAACATTCTTTGGTCCACAGGAACTGTACATCATTCCGAATAAGTCTAGTCAATGGCTCTGCGATCCGAGAAAAATCCTTCACAAATTTCTTGTAATACCAGACAAATCCTAAGAAGCTTCTGATCTCTGCAACAGAACTCGGAGTGGTCCAAGACTCTACTGAAGCAATCTTCTTTGGATCCACCAAAATTCTGTCTTCTGTCACTACATGCCCAAGGAACTCTACCTTATCCAGGAAAAACTCACATTTTGATAGTTTTTCATAGATCTTCTCTTTCCGAAGGGTCTCTAGCACAATCCTTAGATGCTTCTCGTGCTCTTCCGGTATCTTCGAGTAGACAAGGATATCATCTATGAATACTACTATGAACTTTTCAATGTACTGGTGGAAGACCTTGTTTATCTAGTTCATGAAGACTACAGGGCATTAGTCAACCCAAATCGCATCACCATAAACTCATATTGGCTATATCTTTTCCAAAATATAGTTTTTGGAATATCTTCCTTCTTCACCTTCAACTGATGATAGCTAGACCTCAAATCAATCTTCAAAAATACCCTCGCACTGCTCACTGATAAAAAAGATCGTCTATTTTTGGTAGCTGGTATTTGTTTTTGATGGCGAGATTGTTCAGAGCCCTATAATTAATGAACATTCGCACCGACCCATATTTCTTTGGTACTAATAAGATCGGGGCTCCCTAAGGCGAGGAACTCGATCTAATGAAACCCTTGTCAAGTAATTCATCAAACTGCTTCTTAAGTTCTGCCAGCTCATTATTGTTGATCTTGTAGACCTGTTACGACACCGGCTCTGCCCCAGGCACTAAGTTAATAGAAAATTCAAGATCTCTGTCCGGTGGCAATCCGGGTAGCTCCTCAGGAAATTTGTCTAAAAACTTTACAATAATTGGGTATAGCAAGTCTTTCACTGCTACCATGGCTCCACAAATAATTCTATCACTCTACTCAACTCCTCACATAATAAACTTAAATTCTGGCTCTCCTGGAGGGCAAAACAGTACACGTCCTCCACGACGGTATATGTTAGCATGGTGTAAACTCAACCAATCCATTCCAAAGACAATGTCAAAACTCTAAAGTGGAATTACGAGTAAACTAGCATCCAAATTATGGCATCCCAAGGTAATACGACGCCCCTTGCAAGTATCACTGACTATGATAGTACCTCCACTAGTTGTAATCACCTGAACTTTTAGAAATTTAAAATTTTAATTTTTAGAATTTTTATAAATTTTTCTGTAATTTTTAACAAAATAAAACCAAGGTATTCTAAAATTAGAACAATTTTTACATGGTGGTAAATATTATTAAAATATTATGAAAATAATATTTTCTGGTGTAAAATGAAAAACTAGACAGGGTAATTTTTTGGGAATTTATTGGACCACAAAAATATTTTAAAGCCCTAAAAACTAATGTATATTTAAACCTAATTAAACCCTGACTGAACCCGGTTTACTTGAACCAAACCAAACCAAACCACTGTCAAACCGAACTAAACCCAGCCTTAACGGGTCGGTTCAGATCCGAATCGAACCCGACCCGGACCCGTTAAACCCTAAACCCGAAAACCCTTTCTTCTTCCCCCGACCACTCTCCTTCCGGCGGCCGTTTTCGCCGCCGTGGCCGCCAGCGACCCTTCCTCTTCGTCTCCATCGAACCCCCGAGCCCTTCCCCTTCGCCTACCTTGAACCGCCGGCCGTCCTCCTCCCTTTCCCCCGCTATTTAAACCCCTCTTCCCTCCTGCTGCCATCCCTTCATCCCCCAGGACCACCACCCGACGCCCGACCGACCTCCTCCTTGCTCCTCCGTCCTCGCCGACCAACCACCGCAGCCCAGGAGCCCCAGCGCCTCCGTCTCCCTCCTCTGTCTTCCCCCTCCGCCTCGATCTCGAACCCAGCAGCAGCCGATGCCTCCCCCGCCTCTGTACGGCCTCCTGAGCATCAGCCCCCTCCGCCTCCGGCTGAACCTCCCAGCCCCGAGCCACCTTCCTCCGGCCATCCCCCAGCAGCCTCGAGCCCTAGTCACCCTAGCCCCGGCCGCCCCGAGCTATCTTCCTCCGGCGAGTCTTCCCAGCAGCACCCGGACAAAGCCCGGATACAGATACTGTGTCGAGTCGACACGAGGACACAAAAAATTTTGGTTTCACGAAGCCCTGTTCAGGTACTCTTTTCTCTCTCCTCGTTGCCCTATTTTCTGTTCCGTCTATTGTGACGCGAACACTGCGTGACCCTCTCGATGTCCGAGCAACCCGCTCGGTGCATCGCGTCCTGTGGTGATCGTGAACTGAGTACGTCCCGCCAAACGGGATGACTTGGTCGCGTGCTGTCTTCACCAAAGCGTGCGCGCCATTTATACGGACGTGCAAGATTTCGCAGAAGTTGATTTTGATGTGCGTGCACACCGAAATCAATGCGTATTTGCCGACAACGTCCCGTATCCGTCCATTCTGGAACATGTCGTAACTTTGTGTACACACGTCGGATCGAAACAAAACTTGAGCCATCGGACTTGTAGCAATACGCTGGTCCTGTGACCCTAGTTTGGTTCGATTCTGAGAACGTTGACAAAATCTCGTATCGTGGGCCCCATGGCTCCACTTGACGGGCAATTTTGTGAACGGCTCATCGGAATCCAGTTCTGGAAGTTCCGTTGGGTTCGTATCATCGTTCCTGACTTGTTGACACTTAGTTGGACAAATTTGTAGACCATTGGTTCTGACACATTTTTTGGTGCAAAGTAGCCCACAGGTGGACCCCGTTTTGACCAAAAATTGTCATTTTTGTCCTTGTGTCCAAATTGGACTTAAGAACAGACATTTCTAGCTATTTGATATTTTTTGAACCTGTTGGTGATGTTTATTTCAGCAACCGGAGCAGTACCTGCTTTTCCCACTGAGGTCAGAGCTACGGTTGGTATTCAAACCCCAGGCAAGTGTACCTTGCCAACTTGCAGTTCTGTTATTTATTTCTTTAACTTAAATAATTGTTGTACATTCTTAAACCTAGGACCGTGTGACTTACTTAGCATCCAATTAATAGTCGGGTGCCAACCCCGTACGCGGAGTTCTATACGTCCTCTAGAGATGGACATTCGTGACCCTTTACACTCTCGTACTTGTCTTATCAAGTACATTGTGACCCAGGACACTTGATACTATATATGTGACAGAATCTTCCTGAGATATTTATGGTGATTCTGTGTAGGATACAGGATTGACATAGACATTATATTCATAGATATTATATGACTCGTTACATTAGCTATGATCTCGCGTGACATGGACATGAGACGTGTGGTTACATTGGGTGGAGAGAGACACATAGGCTACAGGTTGTTTTATATATATCTACTACTATTGTGAGGTTGTAGACTCTCCAGCAGAGCTAGACCCATTACTTGTTATTACTGCTACCGGCTCCCCGACACAGAGCTTGTAGCGGTCTCAGCCAGAGTACTAGTGATGCTCTCACTTGCATTTCACTTAGATGGTTATATAGTTACCCTATTTGTTCTATTTACTATTGCACTCATTTTTTGGCTTGTATTATTTGTACCTTGCTATTTCCCCTGAGGACCTGGATTCCAGATGATGTCCCTAGGTTTAGTAGAGGAGCATTATCCTGAGGTTTACGGGACAGGAGCAGAAGCTGTAGCAGGACCTGATACTGGAGCTGAACCAATCCCCGAGTATGAGGTAATGGCTGAAGACTTTTCCTGAGTATTTGTTATTCGTACTCAGCATTTACATTATTTTAGACTCTTTTGTTTCTGGTCTGTTGAACCAGTGTATCAGACTTATATCGGGTTGTTCCCCGAGGTACTTTGTTGAGACTGGTTGTTGATTACATTTCTTATTTCTGTGGATCATATTTTATCTTGTATGGATGAGATTAGTTTTGACATATTGTAGTAGACCTTATTTTACAGCTTAAGTACGCCCTGATGGATCCATTAAATTGGATATGTCCATCAGTGTGTGCTGCTGGCCATTGCCACGTGTCTAGTCCCTCGATATTTTGGGACTGGGGCGTGACATGGTTTTTGTGGTGGCCCATGCAGGTCTTGACTAAATTGTTCAGTTTTAACTTAGGGACCGAGCAAGCCTGTAACAAGGATAGGATAAGTTATAGGATCTCATCCATTGTTTGAATCATTTTTGAACTCTATATCGAATTCGAATTAATTATTTGAATTGTATCCTGCCTTGATTCCACTGAGCGTTCTCATAAGTTTATTTTGGATGTAGAGTATGGATCCAAGAATCAGAGATGAGAATCCCTTGGGTACACCACAAGATGCTGTGGTTACCTATGAAGACGTAGTGACACCAGAGAATAGAGGGCAATCTTCTCAAAGCGATCAAGTTGGACATCATAATTCAAGATTCCGGCATGACGACATACCACCTCTTCCACATTCACTCCACCGATGCTTGTCTTTCCACCAGGGCAAGCCATGGACGGGAGCAGATGTTTCAAATGTTTTATGCCATGATGCAAGCCCAACAGCAAGTTCAACAAGAGGCTCAGCGTCATGAGGCAGAGTATTTGAGAACCAGCCTAGTAACCGCACTAGAGCAGGTGAACCCACAAGCTAGACGACCAGCGACGGGATCTATCACTGATTTCCGTCAGCTCAAGCCCCGTACCTTTTCGGGCAAAGAGGGACCAACTGAAGTGCACGAGTGGCTCACGAACACACAACACCAGTTGGAAGTAGCTGAACGTCCGAGGGAGAGATGGATGACTACTGTCAGGATGCAGTTGACTGACAATGCACATCATTGGTGGCTATCAGAAGAGAGGAGGTTCAGAAAGGACCGAGTCACTTGGGAAGAGTTCTCCAGACTCTTCCAGGAGATGTATATCCCAGCTGTTGCTCGGTCGAAACTCCGAGACAAGTTCAACCGCCTTATCTAAGGTAATATGTCGGTGGAAGAATACAATACTGAATTTATTCGCCTGAGTCGCTTCGCCCTTTCTCTAATTCCTACCGAAGAAGAGAAGGCGGAGAAGTTCTTCGACGGACTCAGGTTTGAGCTCCAGAGGTTGATCGGATCTGTTGTACCTACATCATACACCGACGTCCTTGCTGTAGTATGACGCATAGAGCGCGTTACCAGGAGGGAGTCAAGTTTGAAGCGGCCATTCACATCAGCACCATCCAGGGCATCACAGGTGGATTCTACAAAGCGACCATAGAAGAATCTACCTCAGAGAGAAGAACCAAGAGCCCTACCTACTTGTCATTACTGCGGCAAGGTAGGTCACATTGAAAGGGAGTGTAGACGCAAGTTGGGACTATGCCTGGTTTGCTGATCCAACCAGCATCTATCCAAGGACTGCTCTGAACGCAGAGAGGGAGCACCAAGACTAACTTTACCTGCACCAAAGCCAGCTTATCCAGCAGTGGGAGCACCGTAGACAGGAGTTGGAGGAGTTAGACCACCAGCTCCAGGAGGATATCAGTAGAGACCACCATTGCCACCACAGGCAGCACTATTCCAGCAGGCTCATCAGCAGAGGGGTCCAGCTCAGGGACGAGGACAGGCATTTGCATTGGCTGTTGAGAAGGAATCTACTGCTGGAGAGGTTATAGCAGGTACTATATTAGTAGCTTTATTACCTGCTGTAGCTTTATTTGATTCTAGAGCATCGCATTTATTCATAGCTGCTAGCTTTATAGCCACCCATAGAGTAGCTACCGCACCCCTTCCGAGGACTAAGAGAATTCTTACGGGAGGTAGAATTATCTCGGTTAGTGACATCTGTAGATCTTGTTCTGTAGTAGTCTGTGGATGAGAGATGCGAGCTCAATTTCTGATCTTTTCCATACCGGATTATGATGTTGTACTTCGTATGGACTGGTTAAGTCAGTACCATACGACTCTTGATTGTCGGCTTGGAAAGGTTATATTTAAACCGCCTGGGCATTCAAAGTTTGAGTTTCTTCGGGGAGCTGTAGAGCAAGGTGTTCAGCCTACTCTTAGGGTATTATCTGTAGAAGGGGAGTCAGGTTACCCAAGAGTCATATCCGAGTTTGTGGATGTATTTCCTGATGATCTTCCAGGTTTACCACCTGATCGGGAAATAAAATTCACAATAGACTTAACTCCAGGAGAAGAGCCTATCACTTCATCAGTATATCGGCTAGCACCTAAGGAATTAGTGGAGTTGAAGGAACAATTTGACGACCTTATGGAGAAGGATTTTATTCGGCCCAGTGTTTCACCTTGGGGAGCACCCATATTATTTGTACCGAAGAAGGATGGAATAGTATGCCTGTGTATTGATTATCGGGCACTAAATGCTGTGACCATTAAGAGCCGGTATCCCTAACCACGTATTGATGATCTATTTGATCAATTGAGTGGTGCTAGGGTATTCTCAAAGATTGACCTTAGATCTGGTTATCAACAGATTAGAGTGAGGAAGGAGGATATACCGAAGACAGCCTTCAGGACCAACTATGGACACTATGAGTTCTTAGTAATGCCGTTTGGTTTAACCAATGCGCCAGCTGTGTTCATGAGTTTGATGAACAGAGTTTTTCATCAGTACTTGGACAAATTTATGGTTGTATTTATTGATGATATTCTAGTATATTCCAAGAGCCACGAAGAGCACGAAGAGCACGAGGAGCATCTCAGAATTATGCTAGAGACGTTGAGGCAGGAGAAGTTATATGCCAAACTCAGTAAATGTGAGTTCTGTATGGATAAGGTGCCTTTCTTGGGATATATCATCTCAGGAGAAGGACTTTCAGTTGATCCGGAGAAGGTTGCTGCCATAGAGACTTGGCCTATACCAACATCAGTTGCTAAAGTGAGAAGTTTTCTAGGACTTGCTGGATATTTCCTAAGGTTCGTAGAAAATTTCTCAAGAATTGTGGAGCCTATGACAAAGTTGACACGTAAGGACCAGGAGTTTGCATGGACGGAAGATTGCCAGAAGGCCTTTGAAGAATTGAAGAGGCGTCTAACAACAACACCAGTCTTGACTCTTCCTTCAGGGTCAGGAGGTTTTATTGTTTATAGTGATGCGTCGGGTAGTGGACTAGGATTTGTTCTGAAATAACATGGCAATGTTATCGCTTATGCATCGAGACAGTTGAAGGTCCATGAGAAGAACTACCCAACGCATGATCTTGAGTTAGCTGCAGTAATATTTTGCACTGATGATTGGGAGGCACTATCTTTATGGAGAGAAGGTAGAAATCTTTACTGATTATAAGAGTCTGAAGTATGTATATACTCAGAACGAGCTCAACATGAGACAGAGACATTGGCTTGAGTTGATGGTAGACTTTGACATAGATCTGCAGTACCACCCGGGAAAGACGAATGTAGTAGCAGACGCACTAAGTAGGAAGCCCACGGCTTATTTCTTGACGATGCAGCTGTCACGACCCGCACCCGGTTTAGGGACACGAGTGCGTGGGTACGTCCAGCCTACGCCGCAGCATCGGCGGTAGAACGCTGTCAAGGTCTTGATACTATCTAACTAATGTCACGCAAGCATCCAATCTCCATTAGGAGGCACGGATGACACAATTAAGATGAACATATACTCAATCACAGGATTACAGCACGATAAGATTTCGAAACAGAAATTAAAATTAAACACAACACAAGTCCACAAGTAATATTCTAACTCAACAATATCCAAGAATCATCAAAATGCCGGAGACAAATCCGATACCAAAATAGTCTACTAACAATAAATAATAATTTCGGCTAGACCTTCCAGAATCACAACTACTACCAAGTCTGCAGCTACTCACCATATGGTCCATAAAGTGTCGGACAGCGGTCCTCTAAGGCATAGTCTAGAAAAATATTTCCAGTCAGGAAGGAGCAAAGCAACACTCTCAAATAACAGTTCCATTAATTGATAATGTCTATAATACAATAAAACATGTCATGCTAGCTACTGAGAAGACAGTGAAATAAATGCAATAACAATTTAATAGAAACAGGCAATGTAAAGAGACAGGCAATAGGCAATATGATACAGTCAGTGCATGTATGGAAATAAAAAGAACAAGGAATAATATCATATACGGTGATGTAGTATATGATTTAAAATAGGGAACTGTAATTTATTCTAAGTGTTTGAAATAGTAGCTTCAAAATGTGATCGGCTTGGGAACATGTACGATAGCTACAGGGCCTGGCTAATCATGGGTGAAGAGCATGATTAACACTTACAATTTTTATACTACAATAAGAGGCTATGATCACATTTCTTACTAACTACTTCCCCGCCCCCAACTAGTACTGTGGATCCAACCATGACACGTCACGATACACAAGCAAGTCAAGTCTATCATGTACGATGTCTAATATACATGTCGTGTACAATGTCAATACGATAATCAAGGTAACATCTCATGACTGCAGATCCAGGCTAAATACTAGTCCGTGTAGCACAGTGTCAAAGATTCAGTTGTAACATTTCAAGATTATTGAACTTATAGCAATTATCAAGAATTGGAAATTATCAGAGAATATACTTGCCTTGGGTCCTTAGCTGGTAATTATGGATGTCCTGTTCCAGAGTATCCCCTGGATAAACCAACAGTCCTATAAACACATCACAATATAACATTTGTATCAGGGGCTATACTAACACACAATCTATAAACACTGGCCTCAGGGCCATGCCAGGCAGGGCACTAGTCAACTAGGGTCATCTAGTATATTCACTAATTAAACATAGTATTATTAATAATATAATACATAAATATAGGGTTATACCAAATTCTATACAAAATATGTATAAGTGCATACTCATAATAGAATATGTATTATATATACATAGGTAAAAATATTCATAACACATATACATTTATATGTACAACTACCAAAGTTTTATATATATATACAAAAGAATATATATATATACTAAATTACATTTGTATATACTACATATTTATACATACCACGATAATACATATATATGTATTTACATATACCAAGATACACTTTTATACTAATACCAATATATATATATATATATATATATATTTATACCAAAAATAATACATATTTAATAAACATAGCAGAACACGTATTTATATATACCAAAATATGTTTTACAAGTACATACATATGTATCATTACAGTTTTACACACATACCATACCTATTTACAGACCAAAAATATGGTTATACATGTACTAAAAATACATATTATAAGAAAATACCAATTACATACATATATGTGCATTTAATTAAATACATACTTATACAATTATTTAAATAAAAATAAATGATATACTTATTAAATACATCCATTACATTATACAGTTAATTATTGATAAAATAAATAATATACATTTACACATTTATACATTTATACCAAAATACGTATTTATATACATATATGCATATTTATACATTTACAAAATATATATACATATATACATGTATTCCCTTTTTCTATTAAAATATATTAAGTATATACGAAATATATATTTATACGTATACCAATATTATATATACTATTAAACATTAAATAAAATACATATTTAATACATGTTTAACATTTAATGAAAAATAAAATATACATGTACATATATTAAAATATACATTACTAATTTCTTATATACTATACATATTTATGTATACCAATACATTATTTTACATATGATATTAAATATGTATATGCAAAATATATATATATGTTTGCCTACATATACATAAAATAGAGAACATATGTGTATATATATATAAAATACACAATGCTATACATTTATTAATATATACAAAATATATACTAGTATATACATTAATTAATTAAATGCTATACATGTACATGCTAATATTTACATACACTTATACATTGATTAACAATATACAATTATATTCACATTAATTAAATACCTACAATACATATACATGTAGTATATATATACTCATATATATATGTACGTATATATATACGCATATATATATATATATATATATATATATATATATAGATATATATATATATATATATAAAGAGGGAAGGGGAGAGAGAAGGAATCTCACTGAGAGGGGGTCGGCCTTGGCCGGAGTACGGCCGGAGTTCGGTTGGCCGCGCTGGAGGTGGTGGTGTTAGTTGTTGCGGGGAAGAATGGAGGGTGGCCGGCTGATGGTCGGGTGATCTCGGCCTGGAGTTCGACGTCGGTTGGAGTAGCAGCAGGCTTCGGCGGGAACTGCTACGGGCCGGAGTACGGGGAGGAATGCGGAGAGGAGCCGTCTGGTCGAGGGATGGGTGGATGGATGGATGGAGGATGAACAGCCGGAGGTGGTGGTGATGATGGAAGTGGTGGTGGTAGCAGGCCGCAGTCGGACTGGAGTAGTCAGCGGGGCAGCGGCTGGGTGCAGCGACCGCCGGACATTGCTACGGGAAGTCGGGGTGCACCGAGGGCCGCCGGGTTGAAGATGGTGGTGGAGGTGGAGAAGATGGGGGAGTCGGGGAGGACCGCCGGACTGATGGCCGGTTGTAGGGAGGAGCAGCGGCTTCGGCCGCCCGCCGGATGAACAGGGATCGGGTTTGGGGACCGCCGGGTGAACAGTAAATGGGGGGAAGTTGAGGAACAGTATTCCCCCCCCCCCTTAACTAGTATTCAAATTCAAAATCAAAAAGAAGAAGGAGAAAAGGAAGGAAAGAGAAGGAGAAAGGAAGAAGGAGAAGAAGAAATGAGTGGAGGAAATTTACATACGTATGAGAGGGGATGGAGGCTTGTGAGGTGGGTTGTGTTTTCTAGGTTGCCTAGGGATTAGGGTTTAGGATGGGACATGACATTAAATAGGGATGAGGGGATTTTGATGGAGGGTGAGGATTTGACCCACTTAATTGAGTGGTCCAGATCGAACATGAGGGAAATAATTCATGGGGGGATTTAGGGTGAGGTTTAATTAAAAATTAATAGGCTCCCTCATTGGTTTAAAATAATTGGGTGAGGCCACAAAATGCCAATTTGCAATTTAGCCCCCTTAAATTTGGGAAATTGCACAAATACATAAAATGACGAAAATTTGGCGGGCGATTCGGTGTCCGATATTTTGTAGGGTCAGGGGGCGCTGTATGATCGGTATGGGCTCAATTTACAGGGCACTGGAATTAATATGGAATTTCAGAATCAGATAAAATAGTATCCTCAATTTAAATAGAAATAAATGCAAGTTGTGTTCAACAATTAATTAGGAGTACATGGGGCCAAAATCAGGTCAGGTCATCAATACCAAAAATGAAGAAGACTCAGAACAGAATATTTCCCTAATTTGGGCCGCACGATAAATAGGTCAAGATTGCCTCCAATTTTCGATTGGAACGCACAACGATACAAAACAGTGATTTATTAAATAACGTCCGCGACGATTTTTGTGCGGCCAGAATTAATACACAAAGAGTATAATTATGAGTTACAAAAATAGCAGAATGGAAGGCGGGCATGTCTAGGGCAAGATGGTGAAATTTATTGGAAGACAAAAGTCTGGATAGTGCTCCAAATATCGAAACAAAGGCAATGCGCAAAATATTAAATAAAATACGGTAATTAATTACACCTCCAATAAATTAATTCTAAAATAAAGCAATTTACCTCAAAATTCTATAATTCCGACAGGTGCTCATCTACTGGCTTCTAGGTCAAGTCTACCATCACAACACAAATAAACACTGTCTATAATATAATATATTAAAGTACACATCACACAGTTATTTAATTTAAATACTATCATGCAAATAAATTAATTGTAAATACTACAATATAAAATATTGTAAAAAGTCGAAAATACCCCTGGTTTCGGAATGTGGTAGTGACAAGTCTACCCACCTTGAAAGAATTTTGTCCTCGAAATTTAAAATCCTCATATTAGTGTTTAATCATACACATTATTATTTCCCTCAAATTTTAAATTCATCATACATGATATTAGTTAATAATCCACAATGTCCTCTCAAAATTTTCAAAATTCTGAATTATTTGTATTCCTGAAAAAAAATCCTCAAAATAGAATCAAGGTCCCTTTTTATTAAAATTTCCTTGAAAGTTTGAGTTGATAATTCGATACCCGGAATTTAATATCCACTCCTCAAGAACTCAACAATATGATATTTAAGGATTCTCCAAATGTCACATCCAAAAATAAAGTTCTAAAATTCATAACTTGCAATTAAATAAATACATTGATAAATCTCCCAAAATTTCCAAATTAATAACCAACTTAAACATGTCATAATCTTTCCTGGAATTAATTAGCCACCAATTATGCAATGTTAATTTCTTAACCATTTATTTAAATCAATATTTATCCTCAAATTTTAATCATCTTGTTCCTCTTGTCAAGTAATAACCTCTTCATGAATCTTTACTACAGTCAACACCAATAATCACGGTCTAAGAAAATTCTACCTATAGTCATACCACATACAATCTAGGGGGAACATACACGGTTATGGTCTCATTTGTTATGGTGTTGCAGTCTATGTATCAGGGGTACTACTAACTACATTCTAACAAGAAAATCATGCATACAACTATTGTACTAGGCAATCAATCAATCAAATAGGTAGGAACATAATAAAGGAAAGAACAGAAACTGCTAACACATTACCTGCAGTATCGGTCCCTCGACCGTTACCGCAAATGCCCGTCCTGCTGGGGTGGTTCCCTTCGCAGGTGCTGAGCAATGTACGGTTCCACAGGTAGCCTAACTGGATCTCTATAATCTGAAGCTGCGTATTGGCCGGGAAGATAAGGGGCTAGAAGACAATCCCTTACTCGATGTCCCGCAGCGCCGCAGTGCAAACAAAGTCCTAGTCTCGTTCTACAGCTCTCCCAAAGGTGACCTGGCTTCTTACAGAAATGACAAGTCTGCTGTGTCTCTCTTGGAGGCTGTTGCTGATTCTGCTCAACACGGACTGGTGCCTGGTACTGTGGTTGATACTCATACGCCCATGGATGTTGTTGGATAGGCACTGGTGCTAGGTACTGCGGTGGATGCTGAAATGTCCATGGTTGTTGCTGAATATGAAATGGTACTTGGTACTGCTGTTGGTGCTGAATACGGGGATGCTTGGCTGGTCCTGGGCTACCATTCGTATCTCCAAACGTGTCGTGACTCCTCTTAGGCCCGAGATCCAGATCCTCTTCTGCGATCTGAGCATCCATTAAGATAGCCTCATAGGTAGCGGTACGACGACCAGAAGTACGTGACCTAATCTCTCTCGTCAGTCCCTTTCTAAATTTCCGGGCTCGATCTCCTGGGTCTCGAATCATAGATGATGCAAAACGACTCAATCTACAGAATTCTGCAGCGTACTCGTCGACCGACATGTTCCCTTGAACTAAGTCATGAAACTGACTTTCCAAGGTTCCCAATGCCACGTCGGGAAAGAACTTCTCCTTGAAGAGTTCCTTGAAGGTCTCCCAAGTAAGTCCTTGTGCAGTAATTCTCGGCTCTGTGCGATACCATGTGAGTGCGATATCGAACATCTGACTGCCAGCGGCTTCTATTTGCAAGTTCTCCGGAATCTGGGTCAATCGCAGGCTTCTCTCTATATCCTCTAGCCAGTCGTCAGCGTAGAGTATCCCTTCGGTACCTTTAAACTCTCGAGGCATCATCCTCTTGAAATCCACTATAGTACCTGATCTCTGCTGCTGCTGGCCAGGAAACTGCTGGTACTGTGCTACTCTCTCCAAAGCTTGGAGAGTCACTTGATGAGCATTCTCCATGTTTTCTTTCATCAACTCGGTTTGTGCCTGGTACGCTTCTGTTTGTACCCTTTAAGCCTCAGCTTGAACTCGCTGAGCGTCTGCCGTCACTCTCTGGGCATCTACCATGCCTTGGATCAAGGTAAACATCTGCGTTCCATCAATGGACAAACCTCCGGGAATCAGAGTTGATGGAGGAGGAAGGTTGTCCGTCACAGCTGCGGCAATCTTCTTAACAGGTGGAGGAGGATCACCTACGTGCATCGGAGATGTAGAAGGAACTACGACTGTCTGTCCATCAGGTAGAGAGGTGGCAGACCCCTCTAAAGCTGATGTTCCCGCTCTCATAGACCTTGTCTGCGGCGACATCCTGAAGACAGATCCCAAAGAATCACTTTAGGCAAAAAATACGATATCATCAAGGAAGGACAGTACAGTTCTAAAGAAGCAACATTCAAGATAGATAGATTGGGAATAACAATCCTAGTTGTGATTGCACAGGTCAAAGATGCATCCAAGGTTTGATACCTCTATCCTTCTAAGTATCACAGTTCTATCACAAACACACTAACTGCTAGCTTCCTTACCTACTGCAATAGTTGATGCTAGTTATTCTTATCACCCAAGTGCATATCAAATGCAACACTCTTTACTAAATACTGCTCTCTCTAATACAATCTTAAATGGACACCCAAGTCAGTGGGCAGTGAGATCTCAATTTTACTTAAGCCAACAGATCCTTACACATGCATCTCATCTATTGTATACTAATATATCTCTCCCACTATAAAATCTTATCCTCAAATAAATTTTCCTCAAAATAACTCCTCGAATAAAATTTTAAGGTAAAATGTATACACTTCCCTCAAGGTCAATTATTTAAATACTGAAATGAAAACTTAATCACCTTAAAGATCCTTACAGGCTTGTCTAGGTTCATCAAATTGAATCTGAATTCCTCAAAATAAAATTTTAATAACAACATCTCAGTCTTCTCAAAATTCAAAAATTTGGAATTTATTTTTCAATCTTCGATTAAAAATTTTAAATCCACCTTCTGTAGTCCAATAGCTCTAATGTTAATCACTTTCACTGTCCTCATTGACGGGCATCATCGAGTAGTACCATAAATCAGTCTATAAATTCATCTTAATATGAAATCAACTCTATTATGGAACCAAAATCCTAATTTAATACCTAATTAACAACAATCAAATCAATATCAACAAGTGAGAATGGACAAAACAAGGGAATGATTTTAAATTGGAAGTTTTAACAAGATTCTCAGGGGTCATCCCGGGAATCTCTCAAGGAATTGTGATTGAGTATTTGCTCTCGTCCTAGTATCCTATGTCCTAGATTCTATTGCAGGCACGCAGTAGTACAACGAAGACGTCGCACTACTACGACATCGCACAACTCGCGAAGTCTGACCTGCATGGGCCACCACTAAAAACGTGTCACGACCCACACCCGGTTTAGGGGCACGAGTGCGTGGGTACGTCCAGCCTACGCCGCAGCATCGGCGGTAGAACGCTGTCAAGGTCTTGATACTATCTAACTAATGTCACGCAAGCATCCAATCTCCATTAGGAGGCACGGATGACACAATTAAGATGAACATATACTCAATCACAGGATTACAGCACGATAAGATTTCGAAACAGAAATTAAAATTAAACACAACACAAGTCCACAAGTAATATTCTAACTCAACAATATCCAAGAATTATCAAAATGCCGGAGACAAATCCGGTACCAAAATAGTCTACTAACAATAAATAATAATTTCGGCTAGACCTTCCAGAATCACAACTACTACCAAGTCTGCAGCTACTCACCATATGGTCCATAAAGTGTCGGACAGCGGTCCTCTAAGGCATAGTCTGGAAAAATATTTCCAGTCAGGAAGGAGCAAAGCAACACTCTCAAATAACAGTTCCATTAATTGATAATGTCTATAATACAATAAAACATGTCATGCTAGCTACTGAGAAGACAGTAAAATAAATGCAATGACAATTTAATAGAAACAGGCAAAGTAAAAAGACAGGCAACAGGCAATATGATACAGTCAGTGCATGTATGGAAATAAAAAGAACAAGGAATAATATCATATACGGTGATGTAGTATATGATTTAAAATAGGGAACTGTAATTTATTCTAAGTGTTTGAAATAGTAGCTTCAAAATGTGATCGGCTTGGGAACATGTACGATAGCTACAGGGCCTGGCTAATCATGGGTGAAGAGCATGATTAACACTTACAATTTCTATACTACAATAAGAGGCTATGATCACATTTCTTACTAACTACTTCCCCGCCCCCAACTAGTACTGTGGATCCAACCATGACACGTCACGATACACGAGCAAGTCAAGTCTATCATGTACGATGTCTAATATACATGTCGTGTACAATGTCAATACGATAATCAAGGTAATATCTCATGACTGCAGATCCAGGATAAATACTAGTCCGTGTAGCACAGTGTCAAAGATTCAGTTATAACATTTCAAGATTATTGAACTTATAGCAATTATCAAGAATTGGAAATTATCAGAGAATGTACTTGCCTTGGGTCCTTAGCTGGTAATTATGGATGTCCTGTTCCAGAGTATCCCCTGGGTAAACCAACAGTCCAATAAACACATCACAATATAACATTTGTATCAGGGGCTATACTAACACACAATCTATAAACACTGGCCTCAGGGCCATGCCAGGCAGGACACTAGTCAACTAGGGTCATCTAGTATATTCATTAATTAAACGTAGTATTATTAATAATATAATACATAAATATAGGGTTATACCAAATTCTATACAAAATATGTATAAGTGCATACTCATAATAGAATATGTATTATATATACATAGGTAAAAATATTCATAACACATATACATTTATATGTACAACTACCAAAGTTTTATATATATATACAAAAGAATATATATATATACTAAATTACATTTGTATATACTACATATTTATACATACCACGATAATACATATATATGTATTTACATATACCAAGATACACTTTTATACTAATACCAATATATATATATATATTTATATTTATACCAAACATAATACATATTTAATACACATAGCAGAACACGTATTTATATATACCAAAATATGTTTTTCAAGTACATACATATATATCATTACAGTTTTACACACATACCATACCTATTTACAGACCAAAAATATGGTTATACATGTACTAAAAATACATATTATAAGAAAATACCAATTACATACATATATGTGCATTTAATTAAATACATACTTATACAATTATTTAAATAAAAATAAATGATATACTTATTAAATACATCCATTACATTATACAGTTAATTATTGATAAAATAAATAATATACATTTACACATTTATACCAAAATACGTATTTATATACATATATGCATATTTATACATTTACAAAATATATATACATATATACATGTATTCCCTTTTTCTATTAAAATATATTAAGTATATACGAAATATATATTTATACGTATACCAATATTATATATACTATTAAACATTAAATAAAATACATATTTAACATTTAATGAAAAATAAAATATACATGTACATATATTAAAATATACATTACTAATTTCTTATATACTATACATATTTATGTATACCAATACATTATTTTACATATGATATTAAATATGTATATGCAAAATATATATATATGTTTGCCTACATATACATAAAATAGAGAACATATGTATATATATATAAAATACACAATGCTATACATTTATTAATATATACAAAATATATACTAGTATATACATTAATTAATTAAATGCTATACATGTACATGCTAATATTTACATACACTTATACATTGATTAACAATATACAATTATATTCACATTAATTAAATACCTACAATACATATACATGTAGTATATATATACTCATATATATATGTACGTATATATATACGCATATATATATATATATATATATATATATATATATATATATAGATATATATATATATATAAAGAGGGAAGGGGAGAGAGAAGGAATCTCACTGAGAGGGGGTCGGCCTTGGCCGGAGTACGGCCGGAGTTCGGTTGGCCGCGCTGGAGGTGGTGGTGTTAGTTGTTGCGGGGAAGAATGGAGGGTGGCCGGCTGATGGTCGGGTGATCTCGGCCTGGAGTTCGACGTCGGTCGGAGTAGCAGCAGGCTTCGGCGGGAACTGCTACGGGCCAGAGTACGGGAAGGAATGGGGAGAGGAGCCGTCAGGTCGAGGGATGGGTGGATGGATGGATGGAGGATGAACAGCCGGAGGTGGTGGTGATGATGGAAGTGGTGGTGGTAGCAGGCCGCAGTCGGACTGGAGCAGTCAGCGGGGCAGCGGCTGGGTGCAGCGACCGCCGGACATTGCTACGGGAAGTCGGGGTGCACCGAGGGCCGCCGGGTTGAAGATGGTGGTGGAGGTGGAGAAGATGGGGGAGTCGGGGAGGACCGCCGGACTGATGGCCGGCTGTAGGGAGGAGCAGCGGCTTCGGCCGCCCGTCGGATGAACAGGGATCGGGTTTGGGGACCGCCGGGTGAACAGTAAATGGGGGGAAGTTGAGGAACAGTATTCCCCCCCCCCTTAACTAGTATTCAAATTCAAAATCAAAAAGAAGAAGGAGAAAAGGAAGGAAAGAGAAGGAGAAAGGAAGAAGGAGAAGAAGAAATGAGTGGAGGAAATTTACATACGTATGAGAGGGGATGGAGGCTTGTGAGGTGGGAGGTGTTTTCTAGGTTGCCTAGGGATTAGGGTTTAGGATGGGACATGACATTAAATAGGGATGAGGGGATTTTGATGGAGGGTGAGGATTTGACCCACTTAATTGAGTGGTCCAGATCGAACATGAGGGAAATAATTCATGGGGGGATTTAGGGTGAGGTTTAATTAAAAATTAATAGGCTCCCTCATTGGTTTAAAATAATTGGGTGAGGCCACAAAATGCCAATTTGCAATTTAGCCCCCTTAAATTTGGAAAATTACACAAACACATGAAATGACGAAAATTTGGCGGGCGATTCGGTGTCCGATATTTTGTAGGGTCAGGGGGCGCTGTATGATCGGTATGGGCTCAATTTACAGGGCACTGGAATTAATATGGAATTTCAGAATCAGATAAAATAGTATCCTCAATTTAAATAGAAATAAATGCAAGTTGTGTTCAACAATTAATTAGGAGTACATGGGGCCAAAATCAGGTTAGGTCATCAATACCAAAAATGAAGAAGACTCAGAACAGAATATTTCCCTAATTTGGGCCGCACGATAAATAGGTCAAGATTGCCTCCAATTTTCGATTGGAACGTACAACGATACAAAACAGTGATTTATTAAATAACGTCCGCGACGATTTTTGTGCGGCCAGAATTAATACACAAAGAACATAATTATGAGTTGCAAAAATAGCAGAATGGAAGGCGGGCATGTCTAGGGCAAGATGGTGAAATTTGTTGGAAGACAAAAGTCTGGATAGTGCTCCAAATATCGAAGCAAAGGCAATGCACAAAATATTAAATAAAATACGGTAATTAATTACACCTCCAATAAATTAATTCTAAAATAAAACAATTTACCTTAAAATTCCATAATTCCGACAGGTGCTCATCTACTGGCTTCTAGGTCAAGTCTACCATCACAACACAAATGAACACTGTCTATAATATAATATATTAAAGTGCACATCACACAGTTATTTAATTTAAATACTATCATGCAAATAAATTAATTATAAATACCACAATATAAAATATTGTAAAAAGTCGAAAATACCCCTGGTTTCGGAATGTGGTAGTGACAGCAGCCCCAGCTATTGAAAAATCTACAGGAGCTTCAAATAGAGGTTCTTTTACCAAGACAAAGTGGCTTGCTGACTAATCTCGAAGTTAAGTCGTCACTTGTGGAGAGGATTAAAGAAGCTTTGCCTACTAATGCTAGATTTCTAAGACTTAAAGAGAAGACAGAAGCAGGCATGTAGGGGACTTCGCATACATGAGGATGGGACAATATGGTACGGGAATCGCCTATATGTTCCAAATGGAGAATTGAGACATGTGTTAATGATTAAAGCGCATAGCTCTATGTACTCTGTTCATCCAGGAGGAACAAAGATGTACCGAGATTTAAGGCAGTATTATTGGTGGCATGGAATGAAGTGGGAGATTGCACGATTTGTGGCAAAATGTCTAGTATGCCAGCAAGTAAAGTCCGAGCATCAAAGGACTGCTGGTATGTTGTAGCCGCTTCCCATACCAGAATGGAAGTGGGAACATATCACTATGGATTTCCTCACAGGATTTCCAAGAAGCCCCAGTAGAAAAGATACGGTATGGGTTATTGTGGATCGACTCACTAAATCGGCACATTTTTTGCCATTTAGAGTTGGACAGTCCACAGAAGTATTAGCCGACATGTATATACGACAAATCGTAATATTACATGGAGTACCGGTTAGTATTGTGTCGGATTGTGACTCGAGATTTACATCTTATTTTTGGCGAAGAATGCAAGAGAGTCTTGGCACCCGACTCAAATTCAGCACTGCCTACCATCCACAGACAGATGGCCAATTAGAGCATACGATTCAGATCTTGGAGGATATGCTGCGATCGTGTATGTTAGACTTTGGAGGGTCTTGGGAAGATCATTTGCACTTGGTGGAGTTCTCTTACAACAACAGTTATCAGGCAAGCATCCAGATGGCTCCTTTCGAGGCGTTGTACGGTAAAAAGTACAGATCGTCGATATGCTGGAGTGACGTTGGCGAGCGTCAAATACTGGGTCCAGAGTTGGTAATGCAAACAGTTGAGAAGGTAAAACAAATTCAGAATCATCTTCGTGCAGCTCAGGACAGACAAAAGCATTGGGCTAATACACAAAGATGTCCTCTGGAGTGCAAAGAAGGAGAGCACGTATTCTTGAGGATTTCACCTACTCGAGGTATCATTTGATTTGGGAGCAGAGGCAAGTTGAGCCCAAGGTATATTGGGCCATTTGATATTCTGGAGCGCATTGGTGAGGTGGCTTATCGTCTTGCATTACCTCCATCCTCAGAGGGAGTGCATGATATATTCCATGTCTCACAGCTGAGAAGGTACGTGACTGACCCAAGTCACGTAGTCGATCATTCTGAGATCGCAGTGGGCCCTAGCTTGAGATATGAAGAACAACCAGTGGGCATACTCGACACCAGTGAGAAGACAATGCGAGGACAGACAATTAGACTGGTTCACGTGGCTTGAAAACAACTCTCCTGGTGAATCTACCTGGGAACAAAAGGATATCATGCGCCAGCGTTATCCTCACTTATTCGCAGATGCAGGTATAACCTACGCATTATTGAAATTCTCATAGTTATTTTCCTTTAGTAGTCTATTCTTTGATTGCGAGGACGCAATCTTCTTAAGGGGGGTAGATTGTAATCACCTGAATTTTTAGAAATTTAAAAATTTAATTTTTAGAATTATTATGAATTTTTCTGTAATTTTCAACAAAATAAAACCAAGGTATTCTGAAATTAAAATAATTTTTACATGGTGTTAAATAATATTAAAATATTATGAAAATAATATTTTCTGGTGTAAAATGAAAAAATAGACATAGGGTAATTTTTTGGTAATTTATTGGACCCCTGAAACATTTTTAAAGCCCTAAAAACTAATGTATATTTAAACCTAATTAAACCCTGACTGAACCCGGTTCACTTGAACCAAACCAAACCAAACCACTGTCAAACCGAACCAAACCCAGCCTTAATGGGTAGGGTCAGATCCGAATCGAACCTGACCCAGACCCGTTAAACCCTAAACCCGAAAACCCTTTCTTCTTCCCCCGACCCCTCTCCTCCCGGCGGCCGTTTCCGCCGCCGTGGCCGCCGGCGACCCTTCCTCTTCATCTCCCTCGAACCCCCGAGCCCTTCCCCTTCGTCTCCCTTGAACCGCCAGCCGTCCTCCTACCTTTCCCCCGCTATTTAAACCCCTCTTCCCTCCGGCTGCCGTCCCTTCATCCCCCACGACCACCACCCGCCGCCCGGCCGACCTCCTCCTTGCTCCTCCGTCCTCGTCGACCAACCACCGCAGCCCAGGAGCCCCAGCGCCTCCGCCTCCCTCCTCTGTCTTTCTCCTCCGCCTCGATCTCGAACCCAGCAATAGCAGAGGCCTCCCCCGCCTCTGCCCGGCCGCTTGAGCATCAGTCCCCTCCGCCTCCGGATGAACCTCCCAGCCCCGAGCCACCTTCCTCCGGCCAGCCCCAAGAAGCCTCGAGCCCTAGCCACCCTAGCCTCGGCAGTCCCAAGCCGCCTTCCTCCAGCGAGTCTTCCCAGCAGCAACCGGACACAGCCCGGACACAGATACGGTATCGAGTCGACACGAGGACACAAAAATTTTTGGTTTCGTGAAGCCCTGTTCAGGTACTCTTTTCTCTCTCCTCGCTGCCCCGTTTTCTGTTATGTCTATTATGACGCGAACCTTGCATGACCCTCTCGATGCCCGTGCAATCCGCTCGGAGCATCGCATCCTGTGGTGATCACGAACCGCGATCCAAAAACAGGAAAAATAATACCCTGTTTTCCCCCGGAACTGAGTACTCCCCGCCAAACGGGACGACTTGGTTACGTGCGGTCTTCACCAAAGCGTACGCGCCGTTGATACGGACGTGCAAAATTTTGCAGAAGTTGATTTGGATGTGCGTGCACACCAGAATCAACGCGTATCCGCCGACAACGTCCCGTATTCGTCCGTTTTGGAATACGTCGTAACTTTGTGTATACACGTCGGATCGAAACGAAACTTGAGCCATAGGACTCATAGCAATACGCTGGTCCTGTGACCCAAGTTTGGTTCGATTCTGAGAACGTTGACAAAATCGCGTATCGTGGGCCCCACGGCTCCACTTGACGGGCGATTTTGTGAACGGCTCATTGGAATCTAGTTCTGGAAGTTCTATTGGGTTTGTATCTTCGTTCCTGACTTATTGACACTAAGTTGGACGAATTTGGAGACCATTGTTTCCGACACTTTTTTCGGTGCAAAGCGGTCCACAGGTGGACCCCGCTTTGTCCAAAAACTGTCATTTTTGCCATGTGTCCAAATTGGACTTAAGGACAGGCATTTCTAGCTATTTGATATTTTCTGAACCTATTGGTGATATTTATTTCAGCAACCGGAGCAGTACCTGCTTTTCCCCCTGAGGTCAGAGCTACTGTTGGTATTTAAACCCCAGGTAAGTGTACCTTGCCAACTTGCAGTTCTGTTATTTATTTCTCTAACCTAAATAATTGTTGTACATGCTTAAACCTAGGACCGTTTGACTTACTTAGCGTCCGATTAATAGTCGGGTGCCAATCCCGTACGAGGAGTTGTGTACGTCATCTAGAGATGGACATTCGTGACCCTTTACACTCTCGTACTTGTCTTATCAAGTACATTATAACCCAGGACACTTGACACTATACATGTGACAGAATCTTCCTGAGATATTCATGGTGATTCTGTGTAGGATACAGGATCGACATAGATATTATATTCATAAATATTATATGACTGGTTGCATTAGCTATGATCTCGCGTGACATGGACATGAGACGTGTGGTTACATTGGGTGGGAAGAGACACACAGGCTATATGCTGTTTTATATATATCTACTACTATTGTGAGGTTGTAGACTCTCCAACCGTATTACTGCTACCGGCTCCCCGACACAAAGCTTGTAGCGGTCTCAGCCTGAGTACTAGTGATGCTCTCACTTGCATTTCACTTAGATGGTTATATAGTTACCCTATTTGTTCTATTTACTATTGTACTGTATTTATTTTTAGCTTGTATTATTTGTACCTTGCTATGTCCCCTGAGGACCTAGATTCCAGATGATGTCCCCAGGTTTAGCAGAGGAACATTATCCCGAGGTTTACGGGACAGGAGCAGAAGCTGTAGCAGGGCTTGATACTGGAGCTGAACCAATCCCCGAGTACGAGGTGACG
Source organism: Iris macrosiphon (assembly GCA_036927795.1). NCBI lineage: Eukaryota > Viridiplantae > Streptophyta > Magnoliopsida > Asparagales > Iridaceae > Iris > Iris macrosiphon. The sequence continues at coordinate 104,036,375 of JAYESA010000001.1, read as the reverse complement.
ATTGAAGACTTTTCCTAAGTATCTATTATTCATACTCAGCATTTACTTTATTTTAGACTCTTTTGTTTCTGGTCTGTTGAACCAATGTATCAGACTTATATCGGGTTGTTCCCCGAGGTACTTTGTTGAGACTGGTTGTTGATTATATTTCTTATTTCTGTGGATCATATTTTATCTTGTATGGATGAGATTAGTTGTGACATGTTGTAGTAGACCTTATTTTACAGCTTAAGTACGCCCTGATGGATCCATTAAATTGGGTATGTCCATCAGTGTGTGCTGCTGGCCATTGCCACGTGTCTAGTCCCTCGATATTTTGGGACTAGGGCGTGAGACTATTCATGATCTTGTAACTCATACTCAAGTATTTTGTTACTATACTATGCTTAAGCACAAAGGATGCAAATATGAAGCTATGTGATACTGTTGGTGTGGGGAAAGCACCATTGGATCTGTAACCACGCGCTCTAGTCTTGGGTGGCATTCTAAAAGGTTGAAAATAACAAGAATCCAACTGATATGGCACAAGATAAGGAAGTATTCAAGAAGGATAATCAACTATGAAAGAGGTTCGATTGCTCGAAAGAAAATAATAAGGGTTAGCAAGTTGAATATGTAGGATCCCTAGTTGTGATTGAGTATCTTTCTATTCCTAGTATGTATATCCTATAGCAGGCTCACAGTCGTACATCTAACTTGAGTATCATTATGAGTTCGCAACCTTGTGCGAAACTAGACCTGCATGGGCCACCACTAAAAAATGGGTCACGACCCCACCCTGGATTTGGGCATGAGTTATGGGTACGTCCAGCCTACGTCGCAATGTCGGCGGTAGAAAGTTGTACTATAAGACACATGTATAATCTATAACTCATAACATATATTCATTTCCATACTATACTCAATCACAGACACTAGTTTAAATAAAAATACCAAGATAATAATAAAATAATAGTCTCGATGCGAGTCCAAGGAGTCGTTCCAAAACTAAATATCCAAAGTATAATATTCAAAATACTTTAAAAAATTATTAGAGAATAATCCGGTCCAAAATGACTAACAATAATCAACTACTCTACTGAACTACTCCATTTCAGACGGTATCTGAGTTGCTAACTCTCCGTGTCCTCCGGAAGGGCAAGATCAGGCACTATTATGTCGCTAGCATACGGTCCATAATGTGTAGGGATTGCATCCTCATCGTAGTCACCTAAAATATGGTTATCCAGTCAGGAAAGGAACGAGTAGATCACATTAAAAATAGTTCCAACACATGGTAGAAGCTATAAGACAACAAATAGTAAAGAATATATGATAGCAACAAAACTAAAATCTAAATAAGGAAACTAGAATAACTAAATGCTAAAGTCCTGTCATGGCAAAGATGTAGTAAAATAACTCCAAGCAACAAGAAAATAACTGCAATGTATAGAAGAACAGATAGGAACAACTACTCTATGTAATTTGAAATACCTTGTTCACATGTGAAAGGCTAAGGAGAAAAATCTGACAAACCACATATGTCTCGCATGGCTATTATTATTCCAGTAAGACTATGGGATAGAAATGGTAGTTCAAATGTCCACTAAGTATTTCCCCTCCCTACGAGTATAACATGGATTTTGAACCAGTCACGAAGAAATAACAATAATCTAGAACAGTTATGTATCTAATAATAAGAATCGATCATACTAATTCGTGTAACAAGTGCCATGAATCAAATAATCAATACTAAGCATACATTATAGAGACTATAAAGCACTGATAGTAATCACGGAAATGTACTCGCCTGTGGACCTTAGTTGTGGTTGGATCAGGTCCCAATTCAGAGTCCAAATCCTGCATATGATTTGTTACCATATCAAGAGATAAGTTATTTTAATTTATTTAATTCTAGAATAATTACTCTAAAATCCTATTTTAATCTTATTATTCTTATTTTTAGGTTAATTCCTAAATTTTGTCCAAATAAACTAAATTTTATCCACTTGAGACTCATGGCACACAAATTGAAATGATATGTTGACCAAAAAGTCAACCGATGCAAACTTGACTTTTATGTATGGTTTCCTATAGATTCTAGCATAAAAAATATGCTAGAATTTACAGCTCATCCGGATTCTAATTCGTTTGGAAATTATTGGACATACAAAATCCTATTGTGCAATAGTGGTTGATTGCTAACCTAGAAGTTCTACAGAATTAATAGTATAAAAATATTTTGACTTAAATTGTGGGAATGATCTCGAAATTAGATTTCCTAAACTTTTAACAGTTCAGGATTCAGATTCCTGGTTCTCCAAAAATCGTGAAAACACCGAGACACGTCTATTTTCAAACATGCTATACTTTACGAATTTTCTAGAATTTAATATTTAGAATTTCTTGAAAAAAATTTCATATTCAGAAAACTAATCTCAATACGGTTATAACACAAGAAATTAAGCCATGTTTGGATGTTGGAGTTATGAGTAATGGCTTTTTGAAGATGAAGGAAACCCTAGATGACAATTCTCCAAAATTGGCTAAAATAAAACCCTAGAAATTATAACTTTAATACTATATATATAGAGGAGAGAAATGAACCGCAGCTAAAGGGGGACACGTGGCGTCTATCCAGGCACTCTCGCCCAGATCGGATTGCCAGCGTTCAGCCTGGTTTGTCTCGGCTGAGCCCGAGTCAGATTAGCACTCGGCTCGGCTCGGACCGATATTACCCTCACCCACACCCGCGGGTCACTGACAGGCCGGACCAGCACTGTTGGCTGCGGGAAGCTGACGGGCAGGCCACTGTTGGCTGACTGGGCAGGATAATTACTTTTATGGGTTTTTTTTCAAAAAATAGTTTTTAATTCAGTTTTGCATAATTAACTCAAAATAAATACTAAAAATATTCAAAAAATTCCCAAAAAATCTATAATATATATTGGATTATTTAGAACCTAAAATAAAAGTTTAGGACATTTTTTATTATGTTAGATCTGAACATAAATTCTTGAAAGTACTAAAAAATTAGTGTTACTAGTTTTAATTAATCAAAAATTATGAAAAAATTTCAATGGCCCCAAATTAACCTAATAACAACATTTAAGCAAGAATTTCAGGATACGGAAGTTTCATGTTTCGTTAAACCTGAAGGCTGCTCCATTGGGAAACTTTTTTTGGATCTATACCTATTACACATTCAAGACTCCTAAATACAAATAATAGATTTACGATGCATAATATGGGATAAATATCACACTGTAAATTTGTACTTGCTAGAGATATAATAGAAATTAAACATTGTACATCCAAATTGCCTCGCTGGGGATAAGGAAGTACAAGCCTCACTTAGACATAGTACTTTTTGAGGAACTTGTCGTTGATCGACCTCATTAGCAAGTATCTGTTATGCTTCGCAATCCGGTACGCACCGTTGGAATATACTGATTCTACCACAAAAGGGCCTTCCCACTTGGCTTGGAACTTCACTTCCGTCTTGTGCGTCATGACCATCGGTCTTCTCATTATTAAGATGAGGTCAACAACTTGGAATTCTCTTTTCTTTACCTTCTTATTGGAGGCTCCAAAAATGCATGCTTGATATAGCTCAATATACTGTTGAGCCAGGAAATATTTCTCGTCCAGTGCTTCCAACTCTTGAAACCGTCTACGTTGGTTGTCTTCGGTTGCCAACTAGTTAGAGAAAGCTATGTAATGACATATTCCATGGAAAGGTATTACACTGGAATTATATATGGATTAGACCGAGAGAATACAAGTTGTGCGGGAAATCGAGATGCTTGGTGTGATGATGATGTATTTCTTGACTTGGCCGGATGGGATATCTTATACGACGTGGTTCGAATGTATGATTATGCCAAGTTAGAAGACTGTATATCGCATCGGATCATTCTTGAGGGATCGTAGACGAATATACGATCGTGGCATAGAAACAATATTTATATAAGTGAGTGGATCTGTCCCTTCTCCTCTACACCTCCATGCCCTAATAAAATAAATGCTAGTGTTACATTTGTTGTATGTCATAACTATATGCTGCTCTAGTCCACACAATAAATTATGCCTTATGTTCAATGAAGTTGTAATTAATAAAATACATGAATAATGAACTGCTAGTACTATTGATACAATAATGCTATAAAGTAAGTCTGCCATGAGAAAGAAGTCATATTACGCAATCTACTTTACATATTGGTAATACTGAGAATGGAACATTTAACATCTTTATAGGTATAAGTGCATTATTGCATAGTAACTATGAAGGGAACGCTTCATATGCGAGCATAAATATGGTTTTGTACCACTGGGCCACGATAATATCTGTTTGTTGGGAGCTATGGGTCACCAACCGATATGATAATGAACAAAATAAGAAAGGTAAATAATGCTAGGCTTTACTTACATTTCTTTACCATATAATTTATGCTTAAATTTTATTTGCATAGTCGTTGCATGGTCAGGAACAACTTGTGCACAAGGTTTGGTATGTTTCCACGAACAAGATGTACCGTGATTGTTCGGCCTACGAGGAAACATAATGCTTTGGTAGCACTAGATATAAATAAGACATTCATTGGGGATCACAACCTCATGAATGGCGCTTCGTATGCCCTTCGACGTCCTATATGGCATGTACCTCATGGTGCAAAAGCATATCACTAATGACCCTTATATAGTTAGGCTGCATACTAATGAGAATATTTATGCAGGCTTAACATTATTTCTGTAAGAATGATTCGTATTAATTATGTTGTGACTAATCCTTTATTTGTAGGGATACGACAAGTGGGCTGTTGGTAAGAACCGTCGTTCGGCGATATGTACATACCTCATATATATTTAATATATACCGCTGCTTCCAAAGTATGTTTCATTATACTGATGAATACTCTGGTCATTGAATTAAACCTAGTTCCTATAGAAAGATCACTAAGTAAATATGCATGCTTTTCACATGAATACATAGTGTCGATTTAGGCGAGTGGGCAAATTTCTGCTCACCAGTACGCGATATGTTCTGACCCACGTTTATGGGCATCCCTAGGAACTCAGTGATCGGGGAGTGATTGGAATGATTCTGAGGCATCAAAGCATTGTTGGGGCACGCAAAAACTCTTCGTCCGTTGGAGGCATCTTTTGTTATAAAGTGCATAATGTATGGAACAGTATAATTTTAGTTATATCAGTGAGATTGTAAGCTAATATGACAAATATTAATGTAAGCCAATTAGCAATTATCAGTTGTATTTGAGAGCTTTGTAAATCTTTGTTAGCCATGTACTCAATTATCATTATAAAAAAAGAGAAGCTTTTTAATATATTTATTGTGACTTCAATTTGTTTGCTTAATTTTACTGCGATATCATTATTTCTGAGATATACCATGCCTTGTCTATCTTCTTGCCTTGTACAAGTACAATCTACACTTGTACGACATTACGCTCGTGGCTACTTTAGGTTCTTCCAAATCGGGGCATGATAAATTAGTATCAGGGCACGGTTTATGCGTCTTTGGACTCAAAAAATTCTAAATTAAAGTTGCCTCTACGATTACTTAAAGATGTATCTGTGGATACTCAAAGTTGCATCAATGACTATTCAAAATTTCTTCAGCGATTAGTTACAATCGTGTCAGTGTGTATTCATAGTTGTCTTCTATGAGTATTCAAAGTTGCTAATGCTATTATTTAATTTGCATCTTTGACCGTTCTGTGTTGCTTTCACTATTGTTCGAAAGTGTTTTCGCAATTAGGAATATTTGACCGCTTGGTTACACTCACTGAATATTCCATACAATGAACCTAAAATATTATGATTCTTTAATTTTGGTGATTCTTGATTTGTAAATGATACCAAGAACCCAACAAAGATTCGATGCCATAGATAACTAACTTGTGATTAATATTTTGTATGTAGAAATGAAAGAAATTAATATATGTTCTGTAATCAATGTGAATTGTGCATGAGCAATTTTAATAGGGTAAATCAACAATAAAGTTGAGTTAATTCATGTGCAATGGCGATATTATATTTTTTATCTAAGCATGAGAATCATTTTAAAGCAAGCAATGCTGCTATGTGAAGGTAGTGTAGGATGGACATTAGATCAGTGTAAGAATGGTGTGACAGTCAAGAAATAGCTTCGTTTTGAGTGGTATATTTCTCTACCCTCTTAGTGATGCATGTGCGGTGACCCTTCCATAAGTGATGGTATTGAGCCTACTAGTAAGAATGGGGTAGTACCGAGACTTAGTCAGGAATAACGCCTTATTGTATAAGGTTTGAGTATTGTAGGACCGTGTATGAAAACTCTAGAGAGGGTGAATAGAGTTTATGTATGCTGCAGAATAAAATCACCTGTTAAAAAAATAATTTTATAGCATACAATGGTGATCAACTACTAGCAGTTAGAATATATCTCATGTGTAAGTGATACTACTAGCAGTGCTATGAATATACTTATATATATGTAGTAGAGTGAGAGAAAGCAAATTCAAACACCAAGATGTATACTGGTTTTCCTTTAAGAGGACTAGTCCAGTCCCGAGAACTCAAGCTCGGAGTTTTATCCACTATAATCACCGATAATGAATCCCAAGCTTTGATCTGATGGCTTGCCACTTCTCTACACCATGAGGTTTAATCATTAGTCTAGCAACTTCATATCTAGAGAGAGAAAGAAACTGATGGAGCCTAGCTCTTTACAACTCTGTAGACTTCTAGACCGAGACCGCACTTGGCACTATAAAGGCTAGGGAGTTGCTCTTTGAGATAGGAAAATTAAAGCTCAGATGTTTGCTCACAATAATATAGAAGGATTAAGAATGGTTGAGTGAGTAGGAATATAGAAATCCAATCCTATTTATAGTGTGTTGGCAAACAAAATTTGGCCAGAATTTTGATGGGGTTCAATTCAAATTTTCTAACGTTGGGCCAAGAAATCAGGAATATTATTACTATGTTGATTTTATACCAAAGGGGTAACCGAGTTCGTTCCGAGTTCGGCATGATTTTGGCCCGAGTTTGGTTCTAAAGAATGGTAGACTTTGTTAATGAATGTGGCCTGATTTGGTGGATAGGTTCATTGGTTTATTTAAGTGGATTAGATATTTGGGTATAGTACATTAATTTGCCAGTACGACTTAGCTATATCATGAGGAGTTGGATCTAGATCAGTTGGTGCATCAGAATTAGATCTGGATGAGTTATCCTCCTCACGAGCAAGAGAGGTATGCAGAGTCCTACGGGTTTTGGTGAGATAAGTTGGCTCAGATAGATAAGTGGGTTCTTCCATAAGAATATAGAAGTGCTCAAAGATGAGTGGTAGATACATGGCATAGGGAAGTTGACGTTTATGTTTACAATATTTAATCATCTGCCTAATCATGGTCTTAGGAAGACTAAAGAGAGTGGATATGTAGAAGTGATATAAAGCAGACATCTCCCTATAGGTAACATCATCTTTAGAGGTTTGATTGGGAAAGATAGCAGAGTAAATTATACGGTAAAGTTCGTAAAAGTATTGGTTGAAATAACGAGCACGAAACATTCTGCTAGGACAAGGATGAGGGACACAAAGTATATCCCTAAAAGAATCAAGAGTGATGCCGTCTCTGAGATTGAGTTTGTCAATCTCAACTAGGGCATCTCCCTTGTTTAGAATTTCAAGGATTTTACCCAAAGTTGTATCGTCAAATTCAATCTTAATCCCACCCACTCTTGAAGAGATAGACCATTGATCATGAGAGAGATTATAATATAACCAGGCGATGAAGATGGAATTATAATAAAACATGCGAATGGCGTTCAATTAAATGGGTTTTCTTGTTTTCACTAGGCGATAAAGATTGAATTATACAAGCTTAGGTTTTTGGGCATAAAAAATAGTAAAAATTTATAGGATTGCCCTTACAAATATTCCTTTCCACAAAGTCATTAAACCATAAATTTGAGGCATCAAGAGAAGTGAAAATGAAGTCATCATTTTCACCTGGGTTTGGAATGTTGGGATAAAATAGGGAATATAGAACATCATCACTTGAGGGTTGGGAAGAGGAAGCTTTATTTACTTTTTTCTTCTTTTTCCCAAATTTAGGAGCCATAAAATTAGGGATTGCGAATGTGAATGATGTACCTTAAAGAAATGGAAGGTGATGAAGAAGAATTACATGAAGAGCCTTAGATCCCAAGTTTTGGAGAGATAAAGCCTTTGTGGAAGAAGAGCACCAAACTAGGGTTTAGGAAGAAAGAGGTTGTTCTCGGTTTAGAGAAGAAGGATTAGGAAGAGAAAGTTATATAATCAAATTCGAGGGCTGCTACTGCTATATAAAATACTAGAACCGAGTTTGTACCGAGTTTGGACCAAACTCTGTCCAAGTTCTGATATGCTTAGGATTTTAAAAAAATTATGAATTTGTAGTATGCTATAAAAGTTTTATAAAAAACGTACAAGTGATCTCATCATAATACTAGTATAGATTTATGAGGTCTATAATTAAGATAGGCTGTATTATCAGTAATTTGTTTTTAGACAAGTTATTAAAAGAAGTTGTAATTGCAGTCAATTACTGAATGAATGATAATTGTGTTTAGGAAATGTTTGTAAATAGATCTTTATATATCATTACTCAATAAGGTATTTTGTTATTATTAATTAGTTGTAGGGGCCGATTCCTAGCTAGCGGTGGTCCGATAACTCTTAAGTACCGTATCGCTTAAGGCTGTTTACACCTTGTTGACTGAAGGACCCTTTTGACTATTAACAATAATTTCTACACATTTAGAGCATAATATTGAAGAGTCATTTAACAAAATTTTCTTCATACACAGTTAAGAGCAATTATACTACGATATTTCAATAAATTGAATGAGTACAATAAACTACTATAAATATAAAAATTTGAGTTACCAAAATGACTTAATTGTCATGTTTTTGTGTTGGTGCAATTTTCATGAGAATGTCCATTTTTGCCTTTTTGTAATCACCAAACTTTTTTTTTGATATTACGTCTTGCCAAAATTGTTCCACCTATATGATTAGAATAAGACTTTGGTATCCAGGATTTTGATCCATAGTGATTAGTTTTTGGAATCCAGATAAATATATTCATATTCATTAATCTTTTTGCTTTGTAAAATTGTATGGAGTGTCCTTTCAATCCACAGTAGTGACATGTAATAGTGATGTTTGGGTTAAAACCAAGTGTATGAGCATGATATGTCATGTGATTATTTTTCTTTGGTTTGGTGTAGATAAAGGCATGATTATTTTATTTACCAATCATCTTGTCTCTCTTATTGGAGTGTCTTGTGTCCTTTTGTTTGGGCAAGTATCGTGTGTATCCAGTGCTAGATTGGGTTATAGGTTGTATAAACTGTTTACCCAGCCTATTTTCTAACTTTTTAGAGCTAACAAGTAATTCATCTTATTTAGCAGAAAGATCATTAATCTTAAGTGAGGCATTAGAGTACTTCTCATTTTCCTGTTTTAGGTCCTCCTTAAGTTTAGCATTTTCTTGATTGCTTTTATCAAAGCAGTCAAGAGCTTCTTGCAAGCTAAGATTAAGTTTGGAGATTTGAATTGATTCATCAGAAGAGGAGTTTTCTCTAGCTTCCTTAAGTAAGCATATAAGCAGATCATTCTTAAGCTGATAAGATTTGATATCTTTTCGAGCTTGCTTATAGTTATTTCTAATCTTATTAAAGTTTTCAAATAAATCATTAAAATTATCAGACAATTATCATACGAAATATCTTTTGCTATTGAGTTATCATTTAACTCGCTTACCATTAAGCACAAGTCTGCCTTATGTTAAAGTTTTTGTCATTCCTATACTTGATGCTTGTATTAGTTCCATTTTTTATAGTATGGCATAAGCCAGAACTTTCTTCATTGCCATTATTGTTTCTTGGAGTATCAACAATTTCTCTATACTTACTGCTTGCTTAGTAGGACTCAAGCTTGTTGTGTTTTGAGTTCTTTCTTTATTGTCTTCACCGTCACTCTAATATGTTTCTTCCAGCATTTTTTATATTTTATGTGATTTTGGCACTTGGAAATACGTTTGAATTCATCTTCACCTAGAGTACAGTAGAGCATGTACATTGCTTTTGTATCATCGCTTGCTACTTTCTTTTCATCTTCGGTATATTCATCATCTACTTTGTAAACTCTTTTGTAACCATTAGTAACATAATTCTATAAGTTAAAGCTAAAAGATTTTAGAAAAATACTCATATGTATTTTTCGGAATAAATAGTTAGTGCTGTTAAAAATATGTGGCTTATCAAAGAGTTGGCTTTCACCATTGATGGGAAAGAGTGATCATGTTGTTGCGATGTGTTATTCTCTTTGGATGTTAATTCGATAATCAAGAGAACATGCTCTGATACCAATTATAGGAGCAATTGGTATGAGCAATAGTTTCTATATAAAGAACATCTGCTTTGATACCAATTATAGGACCGTGTATGGCAACTCTAGTGGGTGGTGAATAGAGTTTATTATGCAGCGGAATAAAAGCACCTGTTAAAAAATTAATTCTATAGCATACAATGGTGATCAACTACTAGCAGTTAGAATATATCTCATGTGTAAGTGATACTACTAGAAGTAGTATGAATATGCTTATATATATGCAATAGAGTGAGAGAAAGCAAACGCAAACACCAAGATGTATAATGGTTTCCCTTTGAGAGGACTAGTCCAGTCCCGAGAACCCAAGCTCGGAGTTTATCCGCTATAATCATCAATAGTGAATCACAAGCTTTGATCCGAAGGCTTGCCACTTCTTTACAACACGAGGTTTGATCCGAAGTCTCACAACTTCACAGCTAGAGAGAGAATAACTGATAGAGCCAAGCACTTTACAACTCTATAGACTTTTAGACCGAGGTCGCACTTGACACTAGGATGGCCAGGGAGTTGATCATTGAGATAGAAAAGTTAAAGTTCAGATGTTTGCTCACAATAGGATAGAAGGATTAAGAATAGTTGAGTGAGTAGGAATATAGAAATCCAATTCTATTTATAGTGTGTTGGCAAACATAATTCAGTCAGAAATTGGATGGGGTTCAATTCAAATTTTCAAACGTTGGGCCAAGAAATCAGGGATATTATTACTATGTTGATTTTATACCAAAGGGGTAACCGAGTTTGGTCCGAGTTCGGCATGAATTCAGCTCGAGTTCGGTTTCAAAGTATGGTAGACTTTGTTAATGAGTGTGGCCGAATTTGGTGGATAGATTCATTAGTTTATTTGAGTGGACTAGGTATCTGGGTATAGGTACTTTGATTTTCCAGTGCGACTCATCTTACATCAAACCTATACTCAAATAAATAAAAGATTACATTTGAATATTAAACCAAACTTGATAAACAAATCTTTTAGCTGGTGCCGCGTTTGTCTTTAGTACTGATAGAGTTGATATACTTTTCATCAAGTATCTGCTTCATTTGTATTTTCAATCTAATGTTTGAGGATTATCAGAATTAGGTTGACTGTGACTAGTTTGTGCCAACAAGTGTCCCTTGGGTATTTTGGATTGGGTATCAATATTAGACCTTCGATAGCTTAATGTTACATGGGGTAGCAAGGAAGTAAGAAGGTATGAGATGGATGCCTTAGTTGGGAACAATGAGTTACATTATATGGTGGCTTAAATAGGCTGGGTGAAAGTTTTAAATTTTAGCATCGATGATCGAATGTTACTATCAGTAAATAAGTTGGATCGTATATCCAGTGAGATTGGTTGGGACTGATTGGAAATCATAAGCGGGATATTATATTTGGTTACCTGAGTTTGGAAGTTCTTGGAAATCAATTGAAGATGGACCGAGTATGTGGTAAACTATTTCCTTTGACCTTAGGTGTGTAGCATTTACTACATGCCCAACTTAAAAAGTGTAGCAGCCGTGAAGTAGGAATATTTGAACCTAGCGATTGGCGAGTAATATTCAATCGGCATATAAACTTATAGAATTGCAAGTAACTAATCGATAAAATTTATTATCCAACAATATATAAAAGTTTGTCAAGTGGCTTCGATGGATGGAATACAAATAAAGCTTGAGTTAATGCACGTTGGGATAAATACTATCGACGAAAAGTTTTGTCGCATCAATAACCGTTAATTGACAGATATAATTGATCAAATTATTAATATGGGGTGATCCCTAGCTTGGTGGGTTGACCAATATACCGAGTATGTGAATAATTATCGAATGTGGTTAAGCGAGATAAAATTCTATGAGACATTGATGAGGTGATGCAATTAAGTTGATGATTAATGTGAATGAAAGTTGACCCTATCAAAATAAAGTTGGCAAAAGTATCTTCGATGGAATGAATCGAAAGAAATATTTTTTTAATATATTGGTTGGGTGATATTATTGGTTATAGATTATTTAGGTGATACTGAACACACGAATAAGTAATATGAATGTAAAGGAATTAAGAGCAAGGATCATGAACAATATACTAGTAAAGGTAATTTATCAAAATTTAATTTTAGGTTAGTTGCCTTGTCCCATAGATAAATCAGACGCACGAGAATTCAAGTAGGATATGTTGGTACAACTAGAGGATGACTATGAGATCAGAAATAAAACAATATGTTGGAACAAAAACTGTTGGATGGATAAGTTTGGGAATTGACGGTTGCTAGAGTTGGATTTGATTGCTTCGACTGGAATGAAAATCAATAATGGGTTCGGTTAGATGGATTATCTTGGAATGATTTCTTGTGAATCAAGTTGTAATAAGAAATAATTCATAATAAAAGATAGAAATGTCACTTAAGAATTTGGATTGAAATTTTATAAATTGGGAAGAGAAACTTGATATGTGATGTAGCTAATGTGACTATTGTACGGGACATATTATGATCATTAAACTATAATAGAATTTTGTGGCTTGGACAGCGACATGACCAAAAAAACTCTAAATTCATGAGAATTTTGATGCTACTAATGATGGGAAAAAGATTAATAGAAGTTTCAATGAAAGAAATTACAATATCGAGAAAATAGTCAGAACGATTACAAATACACTTCGGTCCTAATAAAGAGACGATGGGTGATATTCTTAATGTAATCAATCAAAGTTGGATAGATCAAAATAAGATGACGACAGGAAAATTATTCATAAGAGGTGGGAATGAAGGAATTAACATTGAAAGAATGAATATTGCAATTCAAAATTAATAAAAAATTTGTTATGGTAGGTTTGTCCGAAATAATTAAAGTATCGTGCCTGGGTTAATGGCCTAACCTAGGCAGTCCCTAAGGATTTTGTATATTTTGGCAGAATAGAAAGATAGTGATTGTGGCAAATGGTTATACGAAGGAACACTATTAATATTATAAAACAATTATGCATATGATGGACCGAAAGGACATTGGAAAGTATTGAGAAGTGCTTAGCCCAAAACTTGATTGCAACGTGTTAGAAAGATATGGACAAGATTGACCGAATAAGTGTCGTAAGAAATTAGAGTTATAAAAAATCAATGTAAATGAACAACTTGGCCAAAAGTATTAAATGATCAGTAATAAGGAATAGAATTTCCTCTCTAGCCATTTCGTTTCGCTCCATTAGCATTGGTTAAGTGTATAATATTTTGGGTACGCCTGAAATGTATGTATGATTCGTGTGAAGTGGTGAACATATTTCAAATGGGGCTAAATGAGAGTATTGATAATGGAAGAACATGAACAAATTATTTGGGAAGAAAGATATGGATCGAATGCATAAGTATACAAAATTAATGAATGAGCAATATTTATAAGAGATGGAAACGGATATTGATCTATACCTCACATAGAACATTTTTGTGGGTTGACTTAAGTGATATGGTGAATTGAGTTATTCTTGTAGGTTTTGAGGATGAATTTTTTTTAGAGTGGTATATTATGTAATGCCCTGTTCCGCGGAAAGGCATTACGCTGAATTTATAGATGGATCAGACTGATGGAATACAAGTGGTGCAAAAAATGGAGATGCTTGGTATGATGATGTTGTATTTCTTAACTTGGCAGGATAGAATATCTTATGCGACGTGGTTCTAAAGTATAATTATGCCATGTTAGAAGACTGTGTATTACGTCGGATCTTTTTTGAGGGATCGTAGGCGAATGTAGGATCGTGGCATAAAACAAATATTTATATAAGTGAGTGGACCTGTCCCTTCTCCTCTAGTCCTTCATGCCCTAATAAAATGAAAGCTAGTATTTCTTTGTTGTATGTCATAACAATATGTTGCTCTAGTCCACACAATGATAATGATGCCTTATGTTTAATGTTGTTGTAATTAATAAAACACATGAATATTGAACTGCTAGTACTATTGATACAAGAATGCTATAAAGTAAGTCTGACATGAGAAAGAAGTAATGTTACGTAGTCTACTTCACATGCTGGTAACACTAAATGGAACATTTAATATCTGTATAGGTATAAGTGCATTATTGCACAGTAATTATGAAGAAAATGCTTCATATGCGAGCATAAATATGGTTTGGTACCACCGGGCCATGAGAAGGTCTGTAAGTTAGGACCTATGGGTCACCAATCGATATGAGAATGAACAAATCGAGAAGGATCAATAATGCAACGCTTTACTTACATTTCTTTACCATGCAATTTATAGTTAGATTTTATTTGCATAGTCATTGCATGGTCAGGGATAACTAGTACACAAGGTTTGGTAAGTTTTTTGAACGAGATGCACTGGGGCACCGGGATCGTTCGACCTAGGAGGAAATATAGTGCTTTGGTAGCACTGGGTATAAACGAGATATTCATTGGGGATCAAAAACTCATGAATAGCACTTTGTACGCCCTTCGAAGTCCTATATGGCATGCCCCCCAGGGTACGAAAACATATCACCAATGACCCTCATTTAGTTATGCTGCATACTAATGAGAATATTTATACCGGCTTAATATTATCTCTGTAAGAATGATTCGTATTAATTATGCTATGGCTAATCTTTGTTTTGTAGGTATACGATTAGTGGGATGTTGGTAAGAATTTCCATTATACGATATATACATATCTAATATATATTCAATGTATACTGCTACTTCCAATGTATGTTTTATTATGTTGCTAAATACTCTGATCATTGAAATGAAACTAGTTCCTATAGATACATCACTAAGTGAATATGCATGCTTTTCACATGAAACTTAATGTCGGTTTAGGCGAGTAGGCTAGTTTCTGCTCACTAGTACACGATATGTACTGACCCACGTTTTTGGGCATCCCCTGGTACTTAGTGATCGGGGAGTGACTGGAACGGTTATGAGGAATCGAAGCATTATTGAGGCGCATAGAAGCTCCTCTTCCATTAGTGTCGTCTTTTGTTATAAAGGGCATAATGTATGAAAAAGTATAATTTTAGTTGTATCACTGAGATTGTAAGCCAAGATAAAAAATATCAATACAAGACAATTGGCCAAGTATCAGTTGTATTTGAGAGCTTTGTAAATCTTTTGTAATCTATGTACTCAATTAACATTGTCAATAAATAGAAGATTTTTATTATATTCATTGTATATTCAATTTGTATGCTTAATTTTACTACTAGATATACAATGCCTTGTCTATATCCATGTCTTATGCAAGTGCAATCTAGGCTTGTACGATATCACGCCCGTGGCTACTTTTGGTTCTTCAGAATCCGGGCCTAATAAGCTACCCAGAGGGAAAAAATCTATATTTCCAGGGGCAGGATTGCTTCGTTTCTGTAAACTAAGGAGAAATGTCTACTACCAGTTAGGGTTCGGACCATTGTGTGATAGTCCCAGATATATTCCCCAAGTTTTTCATTTTAGTCATGTTTATTGGATGAACTGAACTTCGTGAGTAGCTTGATGAAAAAAAATTTGATGCGTGAGGGTTTTTTGGCTATCGCTTGGTATTCTCAACAGAATACAGTTGAAGTCGTGCGTGCATGTCGCGGTTCAATTACCGCATGGCTACTGCTAGGATTGGTTGTTGCTGAGATCTTGGAATATTCTAATGTAAACTGGGTCATTTACGCCTGTTGCATGGATGACTCGGTCAACCTGACCTGTGTCATGCGCCAGCTATTAGGAATCACTTGTTGGTACAATAATAAGATTCTACCGCATAGAGGCTTATGGGGTCACTGTCACATGAAGTCTCCGCCACATGAAGGTTACTAGGATGGGTATGCCGCATGAGGGCCACAAGAACTGTCCTATGGAGACTCTATCGAATATAGTTTTGTTTTATGTATATGTGGGGCTATACAGCTGTACACTGACAAAGGTAATTAAGATGGTGATGTAAGCACTGACGTCCGCTATCTGCACCTAATATGAGACAACCACAGTAATAAATATTGTTAGTACCATTAATGTCGTGACTGACAGAACTAACACCATACAAAAAACATGCATATCACTTAGCTTCCTGCCACATGCTTGCCACATGCTCTTAGGGATGCTGCCTTTATGAGGCAAGCTTGTAGGCACCATGGTTTGGTGCCGCATGAGCTTCATATCGAATAGATGCTTTAAACTTTGTATATACAAGCAACCTTTAGTGAGAGCGCATGGATCCTTCTATAAGACCCCCTTCAAAGTTTTCAAACTTGGATAAATTTCAGACACTTTGAAAAGAAGCATGGATGAAAAGAGCTTTCAATCGCATAAGTATTCCCGCCGAATAGACTTTTTGCTGAATAGAAAAGCTTGCCAGGCTGTCAAATCTTTATTAATGAGAGATCCCTCTTGATCCCTGAGAGATCTCTTAGGATTCTGAGAAACCGTGGTGGTTAGGGAGTATGGTCTCCTCCTAAAGTTTGTGGAACAAGAGAAGACCACCTACGCGATGAACAAGGAGGCCCTGAAGCATGACCTCCAAAAGTTGTAACTTAAGCATTATGAGTTGAACGATCTTGGGGTAGCTTGCCTCACATGATACGATTGCATAACCCATGAAGTGACCCTCTTTACTGTATAGATCAAGCAGCTCCAAGCCAAGCTTAAGACACTGGAGGCTGATCTTAAGGAAGCTAATCCGGAGCGGGAGGCCTCACATAACACGATTGCATAACCCATGAAGTGACCCTCTTTACTGTTACTAACATGTTTACTGAGTCGACAATATAGCAGAAGCATTTAATAACACAAGTTAAAGTAAAACAACTCTTTATTGATATAAACAAGTGTTACAGGCAGCGCATGGCCGAGATTATAAGTCGCTCAAGCCTCTCTCTCTGAAATAATAAAAGCGTGCCAAATGGCAAAATTGTGGAATGATTATACAGGAAATATTCTGGCAACGTTCAGTTATTCTTTGATGCAATGTAATGACTCGCACGCGGATAGCCGCTAAGCGAGGATGACTTGTTTATCTACTATATTTTACGAGCAAGCATGCAAAGGTTAAATATACGAGGCGATCACTAGCGTATGTCGTAATGGATGATATAGTCTTTGAAGAGAATGGTATGCAACGAAAGTACAAGAGGCACTGTAAGCCATTCCGCCAAGAACAAGAGACTAAACAATAGGCCTCGTCCGGACCAGATCGGTGCCAGTGCCCCAACACCGTCCGCGAGACCGTGACCTTGTGCACAAGTTGTCCGTGATCAAACGGTCGTCTAGGTTACGTTATCCATTCAAGTCATTGGGGCAACAAGAGTACAAGACAAGAGGCGTAGCTGTTGAGGCAACAAGAGTACAAGACAAGAGGCATTGCCTGATTCATTTTGCATAGTCTTTCTGAACAATATTCTGTATAACAGGGTATTGGCATAACTTATTCTACAAGCAATGAATCAAGGCCAAGAATGCATTTATATAAACATAAGCAATCACGTTTGATCGGGCCCGAAGTTAAGCCGAGAGTGAAACCGTAACGGAACTTAGCATGCGAGGGTATGAATATAAGCAATATTTTATTTCCATGTTCTAGCATAAGCAATACAAGTTAGGATTATTCCCTTAGCTTGGTGCATTGGATTCTTATTAGCATGCAGGGGGTGATTCATCTAGCGATTAGCATATATCGTTCCACATTTTATGTGTGCTGGCTAAGCAAAGATAAGTTCACCGTAGCCACCCACCTTAGTGATAATTTGCCTCGGTTGAGCGATACACCAAGCGAGCCTCTGAAAGCCTAAGTTGAAAATTGTGTAGGGACAAGTCTGGATATCCTTTGCCTCAAATGAGCATTCTCGCCTGAGAAAAGTGGGTCGGGACATTGCACTTTTGCCATTTGAATCAGCAGTCCGCTTGAACAGAACGGGGTGTTACATCCTACCCAACTCAGAAAAAGCCTCATACTCGAGACTTACTGAGGACAAGCAATATGTTTCAATCAATTTTTATTTAATGATACAAGGATGAGGCAAACCTATACAAGTCGTTAAACTTGTTCATTTGGATATTCGCTTGCACAAGCATTCGAGATCAGCATATCGCGAGTGCGGATCATACATATACTCGAAGTGCCCCTCTAACACATGCATTTCTCCAACTCGACGATAGCAAAATCTTAGCACTCGAGTTTCACATCTTTTTTGAGTCTTGGATCATGCACAAGTTCAAGGCGTCCCTCGAACAGATGCATTCAACCAAACTTAGAGATAGTAAAATCGAACAAGCTACTTGCATAATCTCAAGGGTCTACATAGGTCGGCACAAAGGCCCTAGCATCAGAATTTCATACAAGCAATCACATTAATCTAATATGCTTTTTGAAAGTATTTATACTCATTGATGGAACATTCCATTTGGGACATTGAGAGAGAGCGTGCACATAACCCACGAACGAGCTATCGAAACTGAAATAATCGAATTGAAGTCCCAAGACATAGAAGCCATGCTCTGATACCAACATGTCATACCCCGATCTCTCTCTGGCTAAATTGGCCGTTCCCGTTAGGCGAGATGTCGCACAGATTCTCCCGCGGAACGATCGCTTTGACCCATCCGGGCGTGATGTCGCACGAGCGTGAGCCATGCCCGTGCAAGGCCGTGGTTCATTGGCTGGCGGTAGAGTTCTAAGCCACAGAGTCACACAGATTGTCCGAGTGCAGCGAAGTTATGAACGCATAGGCGATCAGTAACAAGTTCACTGAGTCGACAATATAGCAGAAGCATTTAATAACACAAGTTGAAGTAAAGCAACTCTTTATTGATATGAATAGGTGTTACAAGCGGCACATGACCGAGATTACAAGTCGCTCAAGCCTCTCTCTCTGAAACAATAAAAGCATACCAAATGGCTATAATTGTGCAATAATTGTACAGATGATGTTCAGGCAACGTTCAGTTATTCTTTGATGCGATGTAATGACTCACACGCGGATAGCTGCTAAGCGAGGATGACTTGTTTATCTACTTCATTTTACAAGCAAGCATGCAAAGGTTAAATATACGGGGCGATCACTGGCGTATGCCATAATAGACGATATAGTCTTTGACGAGAATGGTATACAATGAAAGTACAATAGGCCTCGCCCGGACCAGATCGGTGCCAGTGCCCAAGCACCGTCCGCAAGACCGTAACCTTGTGCACAAGTTATCCGTGATCAAACGGTCATCTAGGTTATGTTATCCATTTAATTCATTGGGGGCAACAAGAGTACAAGACAAGAGGCATAGCTGTTGAGGCAACAAGAGTACAAGACAAGAGGCATTGCTTGATTCATTTTTCATAGTCTTTCTGAACAATATCCTGTATAACAGGGTGTTGGCATAGCTTATGCTACAACCATTGAATCGAGGCAACATATGAATAGGCAAGCATGCATTTATATAAACATAAGAAATCACGTTGGCTCATGCCCGAAGGTAAGCCGAGAGTGAAACCGTAAGGGAACTTAGCATGCGAGGGTCTGAATATAAGCAATATTTCATTTTCATGTTCTAGCATAAGCAATACAAGTTAGGATTATTCCCTTAGCTAGGTGCATTGGATTCTTATTAGCATGTAGGGGGTGATTCACCTAGCGACTAGCATATATCGTTCCACATTTTATGTGTGCTGGCTAAGCAAAGATAAGTTCACCATAGCCACCTACCTTAGCGATAATTTGACTCGGTTGAGCGATACGCCAAGCGAGCCTCTGAAAGCCTAAGCCAGAAATCCTTAATGGACAAGTTTGGATATCCTTTGCCTTAAACAAGCATTCTCGCCTGAGCAAAGTGGGTCCGGACATTACACTTTCCCGTTTGAATCGGCAGTCCGGATGAACGGAATGGGGTGTTACAGATAGTGTGATCAGCTTGGGACTAATACGAGCTATACATAAAAGGAAAGCTAGAATGATCACACATGAGTTTTATGATCTGCTTGCTATCACGGGCTATAAGGTATGATCACATATCTAATAATACTTTTCCAACCCCCGACTAGTACACGAATCCAAATTATGACACGTTATAACACGTATATCACACTGCACGGTCTATAATATCATGCACTATGATCACGTTCTATATAATCACTAAGATATCACGATAATTACTGAGTAATCACAAAGCATGACATAATGATCACTAAGTCAACACGATAATAATATCTCATGACCAAGATCCACGTATACCAATCAGTGAAACCATCATCTTAGGAATCAAGTATCTTAATACTAAATACATGAAACATAGAGGCTATCAAATAAAAAAACTATAAGAGAATGTACTTGCATAAGTTCCTGAGCAAATGGTATATCTCGGTATCAGAGTTGGTGTCACACACACCTAAATAGGAAATATTATGTCACTTGGGTGTAATGAATAAAAATGAGTTAAAAATGCACTAATATAATTTCTAGGCCAATACTAGGTCAAACTAGGTCAAACTATGTCAATACCTTGATTTTAGGTTCATACCTAGCTAATAGGTTAATTACAAGGCTAAACTAGTTCATACTTGGTGATACTAGGGCATGCCTAGGTTTCTAGGTCCATACCTTATAGTTATTTAACTATACTAGCTAATATTACTAAGTATCTATATATAGTAGTTAATATAATATACTATGTATCATAATACACTATATAAACTTATATATATACCATTATATTAATACCTTAGTACTTAATACTCTAGTACCTTAGTATATGACAATTACCTATTACTCTAGCTAATATTACTAAGTCCTAGCCAAAGGTTCTGACTCTGATCGATGCATAAGAGCAAAAGATACAGATATAAAAGAATGGGAAGCACCGAAATCAAATAAAGAATAAGCTGGAATAGAATCAAGGGGAACTGAACTTGATATCAGATCTCCGACTGGCTCCTCCTCCTCAACTGTCATGGCAAAATCTTGCCCTCACGGTGTGCCTCTCTGCTGCTGCTGGTGTTGGATAAAATGCTGCTACTGAGTCTGTAAAGGAGGCCCTCTCTGTTGTCCCGTAGATGGCCTTGCTGGTACTCTCTATGTCGATGATGCTCCCTGTCTAGTCCAAACTGGAGCCACTAGACACTCCCAAAACTAGTGCCTGGCTCTCTTCAAAAGAGGTACACTCCAAGCCTCTTCAAACATACCTCCCAAGATGCCCAATCTTTCCACAGTGAGTACACTGGAGGGCATGTTGTACTGATCTCATGGCCTGATATGCATGTTGCACTGGTGCTCGGAATGGTGCATTAAACTGGTGTCTCTATGGTTGGAAGGTCCTCTACTAATGGAAGTAGGGTCGTTTGGCTGGATCCGCACTACCACTAGCTCGTCTTAATGTGTCTCCCATCTTCTTGGATTTGAGCTCCAATTCATCCTATGTCCTCTGTGCATCCATTAGGATAACCTCGAATATCGTTGTGCGGTGTTCTCTAGTGAGAGGTTTGATCTCCCTGATCAAACCTTTCTGGAACTTTTGAGCCTTCCCAAGAGGATTATATCCCGCTATAAATCTTCTTAGTCTGTAAAACTCTGTTGTGTACTCGTCCATCGTCATGCTCCCCTGCACGAGGTCTAGGAACTGGCTCTCTAGAGCACTCAAAGCCACATCCAGAAAGTACTTCTCCTTGAAAAGTTCTTTAAAATCTTCCCAAGTTAGTCTTGTCACTACAATCCTCGGGTCTGTGCGAAACCTAGTCAGAGCAATATTGAACATCTGGCTACCTGCTGCGTCCACCTGTAGGCCCTAAGAAATTTGTGCTAGCCTCAGGGCCTTCTCTACCTCCTTGATCCAATCGTCGGCATACAAAATCCCTTCGATGCCCCTGAAGTCCTTGGGGCCCATCATCTTAAAGTCGATAATGGTACCCGACCTCGGCTAGTATGGGACGAGATAAGACGGTACAATTTGTGGCTGAACAAGCACTACCTTCTCTATAGTAGCTAGTGCTAACTGGTGAGCACTCTCGATTCTCTGTCATAGAATATATGTCTGCCTCTATTGCGCTGCCATCATCTTTTGGAACATAGCAAAGATCTGCATCCTGTCTGCTGGCATGGGTGGTGGGGGTGGAAGATCCTCCGTGACTGATGGAACAGTCCTCGAAATTGGTGGTAGAGCACCCTCAAAAGTTATGGCTGAAATCCCCACCTGGATTGTGAGGCGACCCACTAAGCAGAAGAAGGCATAATATTAGCTGTTGTCTATCTTTGAGGTAATAAAGTAACTGACCTCACCGAAACTGCTCTAGAACGCTACAATCGGGTCTTCGTCGATATCCTGAAGATAGATTCAAAACAAAGGAATCAATATTGCATAAGATACGATATCATCAAGGAAGGACATTAATATTTCAAAGAAAGCAATTATTTCGAATAAAAAGATAAAAAATTCAATATATTAGAAATATTTTCTAGTAGTGATTGAGTATTCCATCATCTTATATCCCTAGTCATATATTCTATAGCAGGCTTGTAGTAATACTCTAAGTCTGAGTAGTACTACTTTGACATCGCACTAGTTGTGAAGCTTGACCTGCATAAGCTACCACAAAAATGTGTTATGACCTGCACCCGGTATAAGGGCACGAGTACGTGGATATGTCCAGCCTATACCGCAGTATCAGCGGTAGAACACTGTCTAGGTCAATAATACTATCTAAATATCTTACACAATATATATATTATACCTGTCAAGATATCTCAACTCCCAAATAGAGGATAATATGATAATATGATAATGATAAATAATACTCAATCACAATAACAAACTAAAGAAAGATATGGCACAATATAGAATTAAAGGAAAGTAATAGAGAGTCAAAAATATCACAAGTCTAAGTCTAATCAGAACACAAGATCTCAATTAATAATACAATGCCAAAGTGTCTAACTGACATATATAATATCATGAATGAACTAGCAATGTCTCATCGATTGCGGGTACTAACTCAACAGGCTCTGTGGGTGCTGTTTAGGATAATATAAACGAAAAAAGATTTGATGAATGCGGAAAACGAGGTCTTGTACGAAGACCCGCCCTTCTTTTTATGTTTAGAAACAAGATTGTATAAATTTGATCCTACACGAGGATGTCTAAGTACAATTTATTTAATCTGGGAGAATATTGCTATAGGTGTCTGATCTGTAGTCGATCACTTTAGCCCTTGGACCACACGATGTTGAAGAAGTGCCGTGGAAGACAGGTAGCAGCTTCGAAGGTTGCTGAAGAGGGTGGATGTCCGATGCCAAAGTCGTTGATCCCTTCTCTTTGCTGAGCTCTGGACTCTTCTCTCTCTCTCTCTCTCTCTCTCTCTCTCTCTCTCTCTTTCTCCAATTAGTCGACATATTTCTGATCGTTCGACCTTTAATTTCTCGACCTTCAATTCTTCGACCTTTTTCCTCCACGATAGAGGTCTCTATTTATAGAGTTTTAGTGACAGTGACCACTCAATCGTGTAGAAGCCTTTTACATAACGGTTAAAATAACAAATGCCTGTGTATAGATGATCCTTTGAATGAGCGTGTGATGCGGGTCCAACTAAGGGACAAAACACGTATAATCGCTACAAAGATCACGACGTAGAAGCCACGTAGGTTGGTATCCATCGTGTAGAAGAGGTTGGCATAGAAGCCAATGTCTGTCACCATGGCATAGAAGCCAAATAGTTATCAAACCGGCATAGAAGCCGAATAGGCGTAG
Source organism: Iris macrosiphon (assembly GCA_036927795.1). Taxonomy (NCBI): domain Eukaryota; kingdom Viridiplantae; phylum Streptophyta; class Magnoliopsida; order Asparagales; family Iridaceae; genus Iris; species Iris macrosiphon. Next base: position 104,012,277 of record JAYESA010000001.1, on the reverse strand, counting down.
AAGTCAAGTGGTCATAAAGGCCGAGTGGGCGTAGAAGCCGAGTGGTCATAGAGGCCGAGTGGGCGTAAAAGCTGAGTGGGCGTAGAAGCCGAGTGGTCATAGAGGCCGAGTGGGCGTAGAAGCCGAGCAGGCACCGAAGCTGAATAGGCGTAGAAGCCGCTGCTTAACGTGCCAGAGTGATGATGTGGACGTCTTAGCCGGAATCACGGCTCTTGGAGATAAACAGATCTCTTGCATTAAATACGGAGATCTGCCCCCAACCCGTGCATTAAATACAGATGCTTGTCTTTAAGATTTGCCATCATTCCACGCATTAAATGCAGATACGCACCTTGAACCCTGTACGAAGAGTAACTGCTGTCGTGGAAGTCTGTTCGTCTTCAGTGGAGCATAAGGAGCTCATGTTTGCCTGTGTAAAACTAGGCAGCGTATTTCCTTATATGCGTAGGAGTAGCTCTCGCAAAGGGGATCTCACTAAATGACGGTTCGGTGACATTTAATCAAAATCTCCTGCATTAAATGTGGAGATCCGCCATCATCCTGTACATTAAATGCAGAGGCGTATTTTGAAGGTCTGCCACCCTTCTGTGCATCAAATGCAGAGACGTGCCTCGGGCATCTGTTAGTATTCGGCGTATTAATTGCAGAGACGTGCCTTGAGGGCCTGTCACCACCCTGTGCATTAAATGCAGAGACGTGCCTCGAGTCCCGTACGGAGTGCAGCTTTTGACGTGGCAGGCGGTTTGTCTTCCGCAGAGCATAAGGAGCCCTCATCTGCCTGTGTAAAACTAGGCAGTGTATTCCTCCGTATACGTAAAAGTGGTTTACGCAAGGGAAATGACAGTAAATGACAGCCTGGGTTGCAGTGCCTCGCCATCATTACAGCCGTCGGCTGGGTAGTCGAGCAATATTCTTTTGTCAGAAGTTGAGACATCAGGTTCATTGCGAGATCTGACAGGTTCATTGCAGGATATGACAGGTTCACTTCGGAGAATACGAAGCGTCCCTCGTACACTTCAATGCTGCATTTTTAAAAGAGGATGAGTTTTATGCCATAAAGGCGACGTCGATCCCTGTTTATGCTGAAGCAGCCTGGATATACTGCCTTACGCAGATGGTCCTCGAGCCTATATTTTACGCTGCGCTTGGCGGATAAGCTCTGGTTGCACGTTGAAGGCTCTGAAGTCTTCTTTTTACGCTGCTTTGCATCAATATGCTGCGTAGAGCTATCCAGCGTATTTTTCATGCTTCTACAAGATCCCCTTCAAAGCTTTTAAATTTCTCGTAATTTGAAACGCTTTGAATGAAGCATGACCCGCTCCTCGTAACTCGAAATGTTTCTGAATGGAGTTTTGAAATGGTCGAAGCTGACTTTATGGCAGATTTATTGGGGATCCGTGCTCTCTCTCACCTATAAAAAGGCTGAGGAGTTCTCCTATTCTTCCCACACTTCCTTCATCATACAGAGATAATGGCCGGAGTTCGTCGGGTCGACTTGAGAAAGAAGGAGATCACGCTCTTCCAGTATGTAAGGAGCCAAAAAAGATGGCGTCTTCGAACAAATGTCCACTGCAACGATGGATCATGGAAGGATATCATAGCCTCCTTTGCTCGGGATAATCAGCAACTTTGTATGGTGGATCTTCGGGAGAGACGAAGAATCGTATTTCACCACGCTGCTTGCAAGTGGCACCTTCTCCCGTTACCTCCGGGGATGAGAGCAGCAACTAGATCTGACCTCGGATATTGAGTTGGGTGAAATACCTCAATTCAATCTGTCATGGTGCATGGAGCATAGGATCTGCATAATTTAGGCAGGCCCAGTTCCGTATTCTCCCTCCATTTACCATTTTAGTCGGTTGCGGAAACCGACCAACTGCTGGAGGAGAGATGAAGAATTGGCGCCCATGCAAGAACCTGGTAGAGCAGATTCTGGGGGGTGGCCTTCCGACGACGACGAGAAAAATCCTTTAGTAGACGAGATTTCCCTCATATGTAATCATGAGAAATGAAAAAAAACCCTTGTAGATTGGATTTCCCTCATATGTAATCATGACTTTAACTTTAATAAAATTGTCTTTCTTCTTCATATGATCATCTTGCCATACTTTGCTATAAAGTCTGAATATGTGTAGCTTCGACACGTCTGATTCTTTACGCCGACTCTGTTTAGAAAGAGTGCTGGGTCCTGTCCTGTCTTTTACGAATAACTAGGGATGCGTAGAAAGCCGCTTTAGCATTCGAGTGTTCGAACTGTCCTGCTGTTTAGGAGTGAGGAACCACGTAGAATCCTGAACTGTTACTTCTGATAAACAGAATTTTTTTGTTCAGACATCATCTTCAAGAATGATTTCTCGGAAATCCCTTGGAACAGGGCGAGAAATGGCTGTCAAACTGATTTGCTATCCTGGTAGATGAAATATTCAGACTGGAGTCTGGATGAACTTCGAATTGACCAGTGAAGAAGAGTAATTTTTCAATGTTGAACTCTGTATGCTTCGGGTACTTGGGATATCTTGAGGTCAAGAAGGAGTATCTTCTGTGTGAACTCCTGTAATTGACCACCTTGAGGATCGTTCAGATGTACGCGTACTCTGTCCTGCATATTTTTCAGATGTACGGGAAGTCATGGAGCGCAAAATCATAAGTTGGCAGCCTTTGAGCTTAAACTAAACACCATCGAGCATGAAATCATAGACTTTTAGTTCCTGAGCGTGAAGTCGTAGGTTTGTGGCCTCTCGAGCATAAAAGCTACCGAGCACAAGGGTATCTGGGCGTAAAACCCGACTTGTAGCTGTCGAACGTAAAGTCGTAGATTTGTAGCTGTCGAGCGTAAAAAGCTCCTTAGCGTAGAACTGTAGATTTGTTGATTCTGAAAAGAAAATTTTTTGAGCGTGAAGTCGTGGATCCGTCTCCTTCGAGCGTAAACTAAGCGCCATCGAGCGTGAGATCATCGATTTGGTATCTGCTGAGCATAAAGTTATAGGTTTGTGGCCTCTCGAGCATAAAAGCTACCGAGCACAAAGGCATTTGGGCGTAAAACCATAAACTTATAGCTTGCGAGCGTAAAACCGTAGATCTGTAGCTGTCGAGCGTAGAAAGCTCCTTAGCGTAGAAACCATGAACCTGCTTTGCGCAAAAAACTTTTCGAATTAGCCGACTGTCCGCCTTCTCTGAATAAATAGGCTGACGTGGGACCCAATCATAACCAAATATTAATTTGGAGATTTGGTTCGGGGTCCGAGGAGTCCATCCGAACTCTATATATATCCCAAGTTTCTGAGAGGAAAACTTTCCATCCATCTTCTGCGAGAGAAAGCATTCGACTGTTCGAGTTCTTTTCCTTCTCTTCTTCGAATCTTCAAAGTTTCCAGTAATGGCTTCGAAACAAACTTCCTCCGCTAAGGGAAAGAAGTTTGATTCCTCTTCTCGTTCTTCGGCCCAAGCGAGAGCGTCTCTGGTTGGACAAGGTAAACTTCATTCTGAGCGGAGCATCCCGCCGACGAGTAATGCACCCCGCCTGGAAGGTAGAGCTCTTGGAAAGAAGAGAATGACTGAAAATCCTTCGCACACGTTAAACGTGACCGCGCTAGGTCATCTTCTGTGCTGATAGCCTCTTTGAGGAAGATGATGCACGGAGACGTTTCATCTTTTTAAGCCCACATTCCTAATGTGTCAGCGTAAAAACTCTATTTTTTTCCGCAGTCGAGCATAAAAAGCCTTGACCGCCGAAAACTTGGTGTATATCATTAAAATTTAAGTTTTATGCTTGTGGATGAAAATCCTGGCGTAATAACTCAATTTAATCAATCTGGCGTAAAGCACAGACCGTATACTGCCAAGCTTGACTTTTACGTTAAGGAAATGGATTCCAGCGTAAAGGTTCAAGTTTCACAGTCTCGGCGTAGAGCACGGACTGTTGATTGGATGCTGCAAGTCCTGAAATGTTTAGTTAGGAAATGACGGGTTTTTTCTGTGCTTTTGCAGTTAACTTGTATGAGTCTCCGCTGGCTGAAGTGATGGGCTCTGCCGCAGGGATGCTGCACTCCAACTATTTGGAGGACCTGTCGCACGTGACATTTCCTATCTCCGAACCCTAGTATCCCGAAGGAAGGGCCATTCTGATATCGTCTCAGGGCGAGCGAATGCTGCTGAGCATGATCAACGGGGAGCCCCTAACGTACGTAGACGGGGAGCAATACCTGAAGCCGGTTTTCCTCTTCGGGGACATGATTGACAAGCAGTCCCAGACAAAGCCCAAGAGAGAACTCTGGGTTTTCCCTGCCGAGGGTTTGGTCTTGTATCTGCCCAATATGTCGAGAGACTACCCCATCTCAGCCTTCTTTCATGCTACACATCACAGGAATATATCGTGGACGCTGACCCCCGATCTTCACGGCAAGCCAGGGAAGATCTTTCATCTGAGAGGAGCTGACCAGGGGTCATTTGTCAGCCGCCCTTCTGGTTCTGTGACGCTGTTCAGGGGGCTTTACCCGGGCAGTGTCCCGAGTGAAGATAGTTTGGTGATCCAGTCGGTCCAGTTACCAACTTTCTGTAATGATTTTATGGGGCGTAGGGGAGTATACCCTAAGGTGAACCCTCGGTGTGGCGGGTGGATCACCCCTTCAAACCTTCGATGGGCTCGCTTAGTTGATTGGGCCCTGAAGCATTTTTAGACCGATTTGAGAACATCGGTCTATTTTCAGCTGTGAGTGCTACCAGTATTGGGTTACCTCCTAACCCTAACCTGTTTCTGGCACTGATAGAGCGATATATTTTGCTTACCGGGACCTTCGCCACTCCGCTGGGGGAGTTGGGATTGTCCCTGCATGAGATGGCAGAGATCTCAAGACTGCCGATGGGGGACACTGCATACGAAGAGTATGTTCCCATGAACAGGGAGCTGGGGGGTTCAGACCCTCGAGTAGTGGAGGTCTATCAGGAGCTGATGTGCCACTACCTCGCCTGCACCGCTTTTTATGATGAGCCCTCAGATTTGGCTCACATCAGCAAATGGACGTCCTACCTCTTCTTTTATCGGTCCAGGACTGCTAAGCCGGAGAAGGTGTTGGAGGGCAAGGATCTGCCTGTGAATCCCCTGAGTGCGTTTAATGCTCAGGTAGTTGACGATCTCATTGTGGACGCTGGTGCTCCGGACCGATTCCTCGACGAAGGGACGGGAAAGTATCCTAAAGGCACTAAGGCCTATAGTTATTTGAGGCGCTGTCGCAAGCCTCTGTCCAGGGAGGCTCAACTGGCTGGCTTCCTCTCCATATGGCTGTGCTGAGTAGTAGTGCCTGGCGTTGCATCTGCGGACCGCAATCACCGTAACACGCTATGGCCTGCAGTACGTCTGGTGTTCGGGGCAAGACTGGGCTTGCTCCCTGCCATGGTGTGCCGTATACAAGCTGGCCTGAGGGCCATGACTGACGGGCTGCTCGTTGATAAAATTCGGCGTGATAGCTTTCCCCGGATAGAATTACCATACCTGTATTTGATGGGGTGGTTAATTCTCCATAATCCCCGGGTGATGTCTTCCGGTTCTGGCAGTAGTTCGGGGGGTAGTTTCTTGTTGAACTACCGGAAGTCTTCCTGGAACGTGAGCACAGTTATAGACTATCGGCGGGCGCTAGGCTTCAGTCATAGTTTGAAGCTTTTCTGCACCGTCCCTCCTGTACATCGCAATCAGTCAGGGATTAGGCTTGAGGACTCGGGTAGAGAGAAGACCATTCTTTCTCTTGAAGCTTTTAATTGGTTGGTCTGTATTAGACCATCCCATCTGCTGAACAGAAGCGAAGATCATTGCTTCTTGGAGCCCTACTTGCACAGTCGGTTTGCCCGGCAGTTTGGGTATGATCAGTTGCATGTGGGCAACGCCGTCACCAACTTCAGGTCCAGAGGTGGACTCATTGATGGAGCACGGGGATGGCGATATTTTATCATGGGCTTTACTGGGGCAATTTTTATTGTGCCCATCATTACACTCTCCACGGAGCTGCGCATCCTACATTCGTATGCCCAGTTCTATGTGGCAACGAACACCTTCCATCGTGATTTTGATATGCATGGAAGCTTTAGGGTACCCTCTTCCAAGCCAGGGGGAAGAGTTGAAGTCCCCTCGGTTTCTTCCGACGAGGGTGAGTCCGTTACCCCGGATGAGCCTCTGGTGTCGGTCCCTAGGGGTGAAGTACCTCTGCCTGCAGGGGATTTGGTAGTTTCTGGGAAGCGAAGGGCTCCTGCTTCCAAGGAAGCTTCCCATCGTAAGAGGAAGAAGATGGTAAATCATTCTCTCCGGATTCCTGACATTGATGCTGCTGGAGGTGAGCTTGCATCTCCCCATGTTGGGGATGATTATTTGATTGGAGGTTCCACGCCTTTTAGAGAGGGACCTTCCACAGTTTCGGCTGGTAGTGCCGGAGAATCTCAGCTGGATGCTGTCGTCGCTGCTACTGCTTCAGGTAGTAGAACGAGGTCGCCTTCGGGGCTGAGTATAATAAAGTTCCGTATACCTCTAGTCGGATCGGCATCGGGAGGGACTTCTGCCGCGCCTGTGAGCGCACCTAGCGCAATTCCAGCCGATGAGCCTCGGTTGGATTTTGAGGAGGACTTGGAAGACTACTTGCCAGTGTCAGTTCGCAGACCCCTTTCTCCAGGTATGACAGCTCCCCTAGCATTATTAAGAAATGATTTAGTTGTACAGGCTGCAGATGCGACGTATATGCCGCCGGCCAGGGGTAAATATCGTCTTTTATGCCTCTTCTTTGGAAAAATTAATATTACGTTGATATTAACTTCCTTTTGTCTTCTTTTCAAGGAAAGACCTCTTTGGAGAGGGTGATATAGACGCGCCCGTTGGCTCTGTGTCAGGTCCTAGTGGTGACACGGAGGTACCTGATTTTGAAGAGAAAACCTTTTCGGGTGCTGGCTTGCTTGTCGAGGAGACTCTTGAGATATCTCAAGAGGAGGACGAGCTTGTCGTTGCGACAGTGCCTATTTTGAGCACGCCGGTCGCTTCGTCCGGTATTGGCGATTCTTCCTTCGTCGTTTCTCCTATTAAGGCGACGGCCATGGCGACACCGTCTGTGGTGATTCCTGGTGGGGAAGTCGCCACCATCGCGGACACTCCCCGCATTCATGCGGACCTAGTTGCGCTGACCGAGCAGTATACCGGTATCTTCTACACTACTTTAAGAATGCTAATGTCAATGGTGTTGGCGAAGAAGCTGGACTTTGCTTCGCTGAAGAGGTCCTCTCGGTTCTCGATAGAGGCGGTCAGGAAATTCGGTGATGCCGGGGTAGCTGACGCGCTGGAGGCTATGGTTAATGGTTTAGAGCAACCCATTAGCGAATACCTGCAGCTAGCTCGAGGCAACTTTGAAGCTCTGGTTTGGGCCAGATACGACTCCTTGACTGCGCATCTTGTTGAAAAGAAGGAAGGTCTGAATAAATTCATCGAGACCAATCAGCAGGAGATGGATAAAGGGAAAGTCATCTTGGAGGAGACTCTCGCCCTTCAAACGAAGTGCCAGGCCGAGCATGACGGCAATGTAGCGAGGGTCCGCAAACTGGAGACAAAGCTTGCTCAGGAAAAGGAGTGGGCTTCTCAGTCGTCGGATGGTCTAGATATGGTGAATGGCCGGCTGGTCACAGCACAACAGAACTTAGCGAGTGCAGGAGTCGTCCGTGCCGGTCTCCTTCGGGCTAGAGCCGAACTGTCCCTCCTGATAGATGGCAAGGCACGGTTGGAGCGGGTTCGCGCTGATGTCTTGGATTCTGGGGCTGAGAGGATGGCCGTACTGGCGCAGCAGCTTCGCGACCTGACCGCTCCCCCTTCATGATGTACTTTTGCTTTTGCTTTTCAATGTACTCTTGCTCTTTTCTGGGAATAATAAAGAGGCTTTTTATCTGACTTTGTGGACCCATCATTTCAGAATGTAAATGACAGGTTTGGGTAAAAGTGATATCAAAGGTAGTATGCACGTGATATACTTTGGTAAGTTTTAGCCGAGCAAATCTATTCAGAGGTCATATGGACATAACAGAATATGATCCAACTAGTTTATTTTGGAAGTAGTTTTATCAGAATAAGATCACCTTATTCCACTTGAGCAGAGGAGGTTTAAGCATAGTACCTTTTCAAGAATCTGCCATTGATAGGAGCCATTAGCAGGTCTCCATTAGGCTGGGCTAACCAGTAAGCGCCGTTTGAGAACGTCGTCTCGATTACATAAGGGCCTTCCCACTTGGGCTGGAATTTGCCTTACTCCTGTGAGTAAGAATCATCGGCCTTCTTACAGCCAAGACTAGCTCGCCGGTTTTGATCACTCTTTCCTTTACTTTTTAATTAAAAGTTCTGGAAATACGTGCTTGGTAGAGCGCGATGCGCTGCTGAGCTTGGAGGCTTTTCTCGTCTAATCCTTCTAGCTCTTGAAGCTTTAACAGGTCATTCTTTTCTTGAGTTAACTCGTTGGCCAAGGCTATCCTGAGTGACGGAATTTGAATTTCGATAAGAAGAACTGCTTCACTCCCGTAGACCAATGAGAATGGTGTGCAACCTATCGGTGCTCGTACCGTGGTGCGATATGCCAAGAGACATTCTCCCAACTTCTCATTCCAATCTCTTTTGTTCGAAGAGACGAACTTCTTCAAGAGCTTGATAATGGTTTTGTTGAAGGCTTCCGCCAACCCATTAGCAGCTGGATAATATGCCGTAGAGGTCACATTTTGTATCCGATTTTTATCGTAAAATCGGTGGAACGCATGGCTGATGAACTGAGGCCCATTATCATGGATTATCCTTCAGGGAACCCTAAAGCGGTAAATGACGTGATGCTTGATGAAGCTGGTCACATTAGATGTCTTTACTTTAGCAAGAGGGATCGCCTCTGCCCATTTGGAGAAGTAATCCGTGATGGCTAGTATGAAGTGGTGACCTCTGGAAGAAGACGGGTGAATAGGACCAATGATATCCATACCCCATGCTTCGAAAGGCCAGGATGCAACCGTAGGATGTAGATGTTCGGACGGTTAATGTATGAAGTCTGCATGGACCTGACAGGCTCTGCATCATCTGGCATACTAGATTGCGTCTGCGATCATAGTGGGCCAGTAATAGCCCATTCTCCTGATACGATCATGTAGCTTAGGACCGGGTTGATGCACCCCGTACACGCCATAGTGAGCTTCACGGATAATCCGCTGTGCTTCATCACCAGAGAGACATCGTAATAATAGCCCGTCATAAGACCGGCGATATAGGCATTGTGATGATGCGTCGAAGTAGAAGCGTAATGATCATCTTTTGACAGATATTGCTTCTTTAGGATCTTCTGGCAAGATTTTGTATGCTACGAAATCTATAAAGGGACTTCTCCAGTCCCTCCGGCGAGGATCTGTGTCCACCGTGTAGCTGTATTCGATGTGGAAGTTGTTTTTCAAACATAATAGGTCTCTGTTAAGAAGGATTATCGAATTCTGCCTTCTTATAGGGGTAGCTAAATCTGCAGCTAGACTGGCTAGGGCATCAGCTTCCAGATTCTGAGATCGAGGTACATGCTCAAGGAAGAAACCTTTGAACGTCATGGCTATCTCGACCGTTGCTTGGTGATAGGGGATGGGGTCGGGATTTCGGACTTCATATATTCCTTTTCCTTGATTGACGATCAGCAGAGAATCACCGAAGGCTTCCAGAGATTTGACCCCCAGCTCTTTAGCGACTTGGAGCCCGATCAGTAGAGCGTTGTATTCTGCCACATTGTTAGAACAGGGCTCGCTAAGAGAATATGCTCGGTAGATAACGAGTTTATCAGGAGTGACTAGGACGATCCCTACTCCTGAAACCACGTTTCCCCTGGGCCCCGTCCTGGTGGCGCCATCGAAGAACAGTTGCCATGCATCGGCTTCCGTTACGGAATTACACTCTGCAACTTCGTCGGGAATGTCCTCGTACAGTTTGGAGGCCTTCGGGATGGGATGAGCAGCTAGAAAGTCGGCCAATGCTTGGCCTTTGATGGACTTCTGAGGGACATACACCATGTCATATGGCGTTAATAACATTGCCCAAGTCGCGAGTCAGAAATTAAGGACACTTGGCTTGCTCATCAGTACCCGAAGAGGATTGATCCTAGAGATGATATGAATGGTTTGGCCCGTGACATAGTATCGCATTTTCTGAATAGCGAACATCAGAGCCAGGCATTCTTTCTCCACAGGGTTGTACCGGTGTTCGGCCCAGAGAATGATCCATTGCTCGAACATATAGCACGAATGGTCTTCCTATGACGGGAGGTATCAGAACTGGCGGGCTAGTGAGGTAGCGCTTGATATCTCTGAACGCTTGTTGATAGGTTTCGTCCCATATGAAGGATATACCTTTCTTCATGAGACGAGAAAAGGGCTGGCATCTCCCGGAGAGGTTGGATATGAATCTTCGGATATAAGCCAGACGACCTTGAAATCCCTTGAGTTTCCTCAGATTGTGGGGCGGTCGCATTTCTAAGATGGCCTTGACTTTATCAGGGTCCACTTGAATGCCTTTGGCGGTGATGATAAATCCCATAAATTTGTCGCTAGATACCCCCATAAAGGACTTTATAGGGTTCATTTTGAGTTGATGTTGGCTCATCAATTCAAATACTGTCTTCAAGTATCGGATGTGATTATCACTAAGGCGGCTTTTGACAGCTATATCGTCCACGTAACACTCCACTGTCTTGCATAAATGCTTATGGAATATGTCACTCATAGCTTGTTGGTATGTAGCCCCGGCGTTCTTTAATCCGAAGGGCATGACCGTATAGCAGTATACCCCCAGTGGTGACCGAAAGGCAGTATGCTTCTCGTCTTCAGGATGCATCTTGATCTGATTGTATCCTGAGAATCCGTCCATGAAAGACATACGTTCTAAACCGCATGTATTATCGATCATGACGTTGTTTGTGGTATTAAACGAAAGAATAAAATGTGTATTTCAATGACAGGATTTATACGAGACCCGTGCCCTTTGGTTTACAAACAAACTTGTACAATTCGATCCTATACGAGGATGCGGGAGTACAATTTATTTAATCTGGGTATAAATTGCTATAGGTGTCTGATCTGCGGTCGATCACTTTAGCCCTTGGACTACACGATGTTGAAGGAGTGCCGTGGAAGACAGGATGCAGCTTCGGAGGTTGCGAAGGAGGGTGGATGCGCGATGCTGAAGTTCGTCGCTCCCTATTCCTTGCCTGAGCTCTGTATTCTTCTCTCTCTCTCCGTCTCTCCCTCTTGATCTTCGGTTCGGTGACCTTGTTCGATCTTCCAAATTATCGACCTTGGATCCGATATCGGTTTCTTGATCAATTTTCCGACCTTGTTCCCCATTGATAGGGGCCTCTATTTATAGAGTCATTGGTGACAGTGACCACTCCGTTGGTGTAGCAACCGAGGAGTGGAAAGTACAGTACCCTATTACACAACGGTTAAAGTAACCAATGCCTACGTTTAGATGATCTTTTGAATGAGCGGGTGACGCGGGTCTAACTAAGGGGACAACGCGTACAATTGCTACTAAGATCACGGCGTAAAAGCCACGTAGGTAGGTATCCATTGTGTAGAAGGGGTTGGCGTAGAAGCCAAATGTCCGTCACCATGGCATAGAAGCCGAACAGGCATAGAAGCCGAACAGGCATAGAAGCCGAGTAGGCGTGGAAGCCGAGCATGCATAGAAGCCGAACAGGCATAGAAGTCGAGTAGGCGTGGAAGCCGAGCAGTCATAGAGACTGAGGGGGCGCGGAAGCCGAGCAGTCGTAGAGACTGAGGGGGCGCAGAAGCCGTAGGAGCACAGATCCTGAATGGGCGTAGAAGTCGCTGCGTACCGTGCCAGGGTGCTGATGTGGACATCTTCAGCCGAAATTACGGCTTTTGGAGATCAAATCTTTGGCAGAGATTTGCCATCATTCTGTGCATTAAATGCGGAGACGTGCCTTGAGGGGAAACTGTCACTGCTCTGTGCGTTTTGACGGAGGGACGTGCCTTGAGGGGATACTGTCATCGCTCTGTGCGTTTTGACGGAGGGACGTGCCTTGAGGGGACACTGTCACCGCTCTGTGTGTTTTGGCGGAGAGACGTGCCTTGAGCCCTGTACGAAGCGCAGCTTTTGACGTGGCAGGCGGTTTGTCTTCTGCGGAGCGTAAAATAGCCCATGTTTGCCTGTGTAAAATAAGGCAGCGTGTTCTCTTTGCACGCGAAAGAGCGGTTTATGCCGGGGGTTTTTAGTAAGCGCCGGTTTGGTGATATTTTTAACCAAATCTCCTGCATTAAATGCTGAGATCCGCAATCATACTATGGAGTACGTCCCGAGGGGTCTGCCCCCCTGTTCCCAGCCATCGTTTGGGTAGCTGTGCAGCACTTTTTGTCAGGAGTCAGAGGTCAGGTTTACTGCATGACTGGGCAGTTTTTTTTCGGGAATACGAAGCGTTCCTCGTACGCTTTAACGCTGCTTTGAGAGCGGCTGGGTTTTACGCCATGGAGGCGATGAAGAACCCTGTTTTACGCTGGATGGGTCTGAAGGCCTCTGCTTACGCTGCTCTGTATCAAGACGCTGCGTAGATCTTCCAAGCATTTTTTTTATGCTTCTACAGACGTCTGTGATGGGAAGAGGGAATTCATCCTTGGGGCAGGCTACGTTCAGATCTGGGTAATCGATGCAGATCCATACTTTCCTATTCTTCTTCATGACTGGGACAACATTGGCAACCCAGTCGGGATGTTGTTCCTCACCGATGAAGCCGCAGGCTATTAACTTCTTGACTTCAGCTTCAATGGCGTCCATCATGTCCGGACGGAATCGGCGTTGGTGCTGCTTCACAGGCTTTGAATCGGGCAGTATGTTGAGTTTATGAGTAGCCACCTTTGGATCAAGACCTGGCATATCCTCATAATTCCACGCAAAGACATCGATATATTCTTTTATCAGCTGGGTAATTTCTTTCCTTTCTTCTTCGGAAAGATCGTTACTGATAAATATCGGCTTTGGTAAAAGTTCATCCCCTACGTCAATCTGGATAACTTCATCTTTAGTGGGAGGTCCTCTTTGCTCGAAGCGGAACTCCCATTGTGTATCCATCTGCTGAGCCTAAGCGTCATTCTCAAATAGTTCAGATTCTTGTTCGTCTGATTCGAAGGAATCTGTCATTACCATATTTGCTGATAATGTTTGCTCGAGAGCGTGAAATGAGTCGGAGGGCGATGAGCCATCTTGAAAAGAGGAAAAGATATCCTCGTTCGACTTGGAAGTCGTAAGGGAGGTGGCATACCCTAACCCAAAATGGGTTCATTGATAGTGGGAATTGCCTAGCAGTAGTGTTCGTCTGCCTTTCCCGTAGTTGAGACTTGGTTCCATCCTCAAGTTGTAACCCATATTTTGCATGATCTTCAAGGATTGTGGGCGGTACCTGTGAACTTGCATTTCACCAGAGTCGTCATCGAAGGAATCCTCTTGTATAGTCTGTTCGTTGTGCATGCGGCCGAAGACTATTGAACGCTGACCATTGCGGGCAGGTGGAACAATGAAGATAGAGTCCTCATGTGGTCCATACGTCGTGGTGACATTGGATGATGACACCACTTCCCATATGTACGGATGATAGGAATCTATAGCTGCCAAGAATTTTTGTGCTATAGGCTCTATATCGTCATGGGTAGAGGATTCCTAATTTGGAATCTGAGCGTCGATATACTGGAAAAGAGGTCCTTTATTATTATCAAAAATCGTACTTCTGGTTGCATTTACATCACTCGGCTGCTTGTTGCATCGAAGGTTGATGATTAAGGGCGGAGGCTGCTGTCTCAGAGTGATCACTAGAGGATCACCCCCTTTCCCTGACCTGGTCTTGTTCAGGTGGATAGCCATAGGCTCTGTAGCTTTTGGACGGGTAATCCGTCCTTTCACCTTGATCGACAGAGGTTGCTTGGCAGAAGGCTCTTCAGGCTCCCGGTGGGATTCCTTCTCTGCTTGCGCTGACACCTCTTCCGTGTAGTCTTGAGAGTATAACACGGCGTCGGAGTAGTAGGATTCTACTCCTTTAAACGGGTTTAGGTCAGCAACCTCCGTTTGTACTGTCCCTTGGGCGTCTACATATTTGAAGCATTGATGTAGAGTCGAAGGAACGATGTTGTGGTCGTGGATCCATGGTCTTCCCAGCAGGATGTTGTAGGATACCTCTGAATCGATGACGTAGCATGTAGCCACCGATCTGAGGTTGCCAATCTGGATCCTCAAGCAAATTTTTCCCAACGGCTTACTTCTTCCGGCGTTGAAACCCACGATAGTAGTGGTGGTGTAAGCCAGTTCGCTGGTAGGAATCCTCAGCGGTCTAAGCAGACTATGAGGAATGATGTTGATTGAGGATCCCGGATCTACGTGAATCCGGTCGACCTCCATAGAACCGACGTACCCGGTGTGGTAAAGGGGTCTGTCATGCCTGTTATGTTTTAACAATATGTCGTCTTGAGGGAAAGTGATGTTTGGGACCACCTCCATCATACTGTGGCATCGGGGACACGCTGTAGGTTCTTCGTCCGGGGACTTGAGTTGGGTCAAGTATGTATCCGCCTGCATCAATGCCTCACTCAGGGCTAGACGAGTGTCTTGGCAGAGCCTGAGTAGCTCGAAGATGGACAACCTGGCCGATGTATTAGCCAGCGGGGCCAAGATGTCGAAGTTGTACGGCTTCTCTAAACCTTTGTTTGGAATGTTTTTTACAGGTTTATCGAAGCGCACTTCTTTTTGCTTCCCCTTGTCCGCCGAAGTTGGTCTCAAAGGACCGGCCTCTGGTACGGCGGGCTCTGGTTTCGAAGGTTTGGCAGCTGAAGCGTCTGCAGGTGCATCTTCCTGACTCGCCCCGTAGTCATTGAGGTAAGCCTTCCCTGAACGGGTTGTTGTGGCCAAAACCTCGTCTTCGTCTGATGTCGAAGAAGTCGCAACCATATGGCATGGCTTGCATTTGGAGTTCTTCCTGGACTTAGCTTTAGTAGCATTAGTCTCTTTTTTGAGCTCCGACACCAAGTCTGGGTGAATCCACATAATCTTGCCTCTCTGGGTAGTTAGGGGTAATAGGTCATGATTTTGACCCCTAGCCAGAGGAAGATTAACGATATTCATCGTTGTCCGGGGAATAGGCGTAACACCGTCCGGTACTTCTTGGGGAGGCAGATTGCCAAATTGTAGAGAGATAATGTTGGCCGTGACCGTCTTCTCGCTATTGCGCAGGGTGATGGCTTTAGCATCGATCAGCTCTTGGATCTTCCTTTTCAGTATGTAACATGCCTTTGTTGGGTGATGTACGTATCTGTGGAAGATGCAGTACTTGGGGTTGTTGGCGCTGCCGGCTTCACTAGGCCGCCTCTC
The DNA here is from genome assembly GCA_036927795.1 of Iris macrosiphon. NCBI lineage: Eukaryota > Viridiplantae > Streptophyta > Magnoliopsida > Asparagales > Iridaceae > Iris > Iris macrosiphon. Next base: position 103,996,886 of record JAYESA010000001.1, on the reverse strand, counting down.
CTCCGGAAGGGTGATCTTGCCACTTTTGACGAGATACTAGAATATACTCGGAATATCGTTGTCGTCGAAAGAGTATATCTCGACGGGCCTGGAAGTCCCAGGTTTTGTCTGCGTGGTTACCGCAGTCTTCTGTCTGGACGTATTGATCGCCAGAGCTTCTTTTCCTTTGGAACTGCGAGGATGTTCGCCGTTGGGGGATGACCTCTTGCCTCTGTCTGAGGAAGAGATCATGATGCCATTGCCACGAGCCTTGCGACTGTTGTCCTCGGCGGCTACCGCTGAGATGATGAACGAGGGCCAATCACGGAACTGATATGGTCCTGTGAACACCGAGATCACGGAAAGAAGGTTCTTCCTGCAAATATCCACCAATGCTGAGTCTGGAACTCCTGGACGCATTTATAAAGTGGCTTGGCGAAAATGTTCGACGAAGGTACGAACATCCTCCTTTTCCCTCTGCTTGACTTCGATGAGAGAGGACATATACATGTCCATTCCTCCCTCATAGAATCGTGTAAAGAATAAAGTCTTGAACTCTTCGAAGGAAGTAATACAGTTGTCCGCCAGGCTGCGGTACCACTGGTAAGCTACTCCTGAGAGACAGCCCTTGAATACCCGGGTGAGGAGGGCGTCATTCCCTTATAGCAACACCGTCATCATACTGAAGTAGTTCATGTACTGACTTGGTGATGTTTTTCCCTCGAACAGGGCCATGGTCTGAGGTTTATACCTCGGAGGAAAAGGGACCTCTTCCCAGATAACTGGGTATGGCTGGTTGATTCCCAATTTCTTGAGCTGATCTTTGTGCTTCAAGGCGTCGAATTGGGCTTTCAACTCCCGTACTACTTGCATCGGATTTTCAGCTGGCAGTGAGACCATGGAATGGTGCGGCGTCGGTTGTATCGTGACTCCCGCAGGAGGTAGTACATTCTCCAGGTGAGGAAGTGAAGGACCAGCTGACTTTTGATCTAGAGCAGGCTCTTAGATCGTGTTGGATGGTGGTAGGTCCACCCCCACGCGTATCTGAGTAGGTAGGACCAACGTTTGAGCCATAGCAGCCGCCTGTCGAGTTAGCATCATTTGGTGCATGTTCTCCATCATGGATTGCATTTGCTTCAGAGATGTCTCTAGTGTAGTAATGCGTTGATCAGCATTTCCTGATGGCGAGGCTTCCTCGTAATTATCTCCAATGGCATAAACTCCAATCTCCCTGGGCGTCATTGAAGGATGAGTATAGGTCGCTGCAGAAGTTGACTCTATACTCTCAGTATCTGATTCAGGAGACTGGCGACCCCCAGCATCGGAATTAGAAGAGCACGAAGTCAGTTGTCGTGACCTTGAACGAGTGTTCTGGAATACCCCAGCTTCGATGTCCCTAAGGAGCATGTTGAATCTTTTTCGGCTCGAAGTTCTAGAGGACGGACGTCTTGAGTCTGAGCTTCCTCCAGGTATATGTGAAGCCATGTTCATAGATGCATATGCGGGCACTTCTTCTAGGAAAGATGGAGAGTAGCTCAGCCGGTCAAAAATCGGCCATTTTGCTTTAGAACAGCAATAATGAATTACAATCCTGTGACTATTACAATAGTGCTCGCTAGGAGGCGTAATAGCCATGCTGGAAGATCCCCTCTCCTTGCATTTCTGGATTAGATACTTGCGCAGGTCAGGAGGAGTTGTAGAAGAAGAAGATGATGGCTTGTTCCTTTTGTTCCCATTGGTGGGCATGCGGATGATGGGAGTCATAGTTTTCCCTGTGCCACCCGTATACAACAGGTTGGCCATCTGGGTGGCGGATAATCCCCGAGGAGGGTGCCTTTCCACGACTGGAGCCTTCTCTACGCCTAGGGACTTCTCCTGGCATGATTTGGTGCTTCGCTCTGGTTGGCGTAAAGCTGAGGATGTCCTCAGGCGGCCATCAGTGTCTCACGTAATTCGGAGGGCGTACAGATTGTTCCCTTGCTGGCGTAAAGATCGAGAAGTTGAGTAGTCCGCCCCTCGCTTTCCCTTGTGGAGATCACATGGATTATCTGGTTCTCCGTAGAGGTCAGATATTGCTTTACGCGCGGAGCGTGTCTTGTACTTCTGATTTGGCGCTGAGACTTTATCAGAAGTTTTGTCTATTCCGCCTGGGACGGGAGACTGAGTTTTACGCACGGAGCGCGGAGTATATTTCTGGGTTAGCGCTGAGGCATTGCCAGAAGTTTTGTCTATTCCGCCAAGGATGGGAGACTGAGTTTTACGCGCAGAGCGCAGAGTATACTTCTGGGTTAGCGCTGAGGCATTGCCAGAAGTTTTGCCGGTTCTGTCAGAGACAGGCGACTGAATTTTACGCACAGGGCGCAGAGGGGGCAATGCTACAACCTCATTGGTCGGAGAGATCGGAGAGATCGGAGAGTCCACAGGAATGGTAGAGGATGTCTTGGGCATCCAGACCTTGTACAGCTTCCTGTTGTTTTGGACAGAGAGAGAGTGAGAGTTGCCCCTTATTCGGAGCATATCTTTGGAGGCAAACTGGTCGAACTGGATGACCAGTATCTTCTTCACGGATCCCGTGGATACCGCATCGTGTTGAGCAATAGCTTCCTCATCAGAAGAGAAAGATGTCCCCAGCAGAGTCGCCATCTTATTTAGGATAATATAAACGAGAAAAGATTTTATGAATGCGGAAAACGAGGTCTTGTACGAAGACCCGCCCTTTTTTATGTTTACAAACAAGATTCTACAAATTTGATCCTACACGAGGATGTCTAAGTACAATTTATTTAATCTGGATGAATATTGCTATAGGTGTCTGATCTGCAGTTGATCACTTTAGCCCTTGGACCACACGAAGTTGAAGAAGTACCATGGAAGACAGGTAGCAGCTTCGAAGGTTGCTGAAGAGGGTGGATGTCCGATGCCAAAGTCGTTGATCCCTTCTCTTTACCTGAGCTCTAGACTCTTCTCTCTCTCTCTCTCTCTATCTCTCTCTTTTTCTCCAATTAGTCGACCTATTTCTGATCGTTCGATCTTTAATTTCTCGACCTTCAATTCTTTGACCTTTTTCCTCTACGATAGAGGTCTCTATTTATAGAGTTTTAGTGACAGTGACCACTCAATCGGTGTAAAAACTGAGTAGTGGAAAGTACAACAACCTTTTACACAACGGTTAAAATAACCAATGCCTGCGTATAGATGATCCTTTGAATGAGCGTGTGACGCGGGTCCAACTAAGGGACAAAACACGTATAATCGCTACAAAGATCACGGCGTAGAAGCCACGTAGGTAGGTATCCATCGTGTAGAAGAGGTTGGCATAGAAGCCAATGTCTGTCACCATGGCATAGAAGCTAAATAAATATCAAACCGGCATAAAAGCCGAATAGGCGTAGAAGTCGAGTGGTCATAAAGGCCGAGTGGACATAGAAGCCGAGTGGTCATAGAGGCCGAGTGGGCGTAGAAGCCGAGTGGGCGTAGAAGCCGAGCAGGCACCGAAGCTGAATAGGCGTAGAAGCTGCTGCGTAACGTGCCAGAGTGATAATGTGGACGTCTTAGCCGGAATTACGGCTCTTGGAGATAATCAGATCTCTTGTATTAAATGCGGAGATCTGCCCCCATCCCGTGCATTAAATACAGATGCTTGTCTTTAAGATTTGCCATCATTTTGCGCATTAAATGCAGATACGCACCTTGAACCCTGTGCGAAGAGTAACCGTTGTCATGGCAGTCTGTTCGTCTTCTGCAGAGCGTAAGGAGCTCATGTTTGCCTGTATAAAGCTAGGCAGTGTATTCCCTTGTATGCGTAGGAGCAGCTCTCGCAAAGGGGATGTCACTAAACGACGGTTCGGTGATATTTAATCAAATCTCCTGCATTAAATGTGGAGATCCGCCATCATCCTGCACATTAAATACAGAGGCATGTTTTGAAGGTCTGCCACCCTTCTGTGCATCAAACGCAGAGACGTGCCTCGGGCATCTGTCAGTATTCGGCACATTAATTGCAGAGACGTGCCTTGAGGGCCTGTCACCACCCTGTGCATTAAATGTAGAGACGTGCCTCGAGTCCCGTATGGAATGCAGCTTTTAACGTGGCAGGCGGTTTGTCTTCTGCGGAGCGTAAGGATCCCTCATCTGCCTGTGTAAAACTAGACAGTGTATTCCTCCGTGTACGTAAAAGCGGTTTACGTAAGGGAAATGGCAGTAAATGACAGCCTGGGTTGCAATGCCTCGCCATCATTATAGCCGTCGCCTGGGTAGTCAAGCAGTATCCTTTTGTCAGAAGTCGAGATGTCAGGTTCATTGCGGGATCTGACAGGTTCATTGCAGGCTCTGACAGGTTCACTTCGGAGAATACGAAGCGTCCCTCGTACACTTCAATGCTGCATTTTTAAAAGAGGATGAGTTTTACGCCATAAAGGCGACGTCGATCCCTGTTTACGCTGAAGCAGCCTGGACATACTGCCTTACGCGGATGGTCCTTGAGCCTATATTTTATGCTGCGCTGACGGATAAGCTCTGGTTGCACGTTGAAGGCTCTGAAGTCTTTTTTTTACGCTGCTTTGCATCAATATGCTGCGTAGAGCTATCCAGCGTATTTTTCATGCTTCTACAGGTGCTAACTCAACTGGCTTGCCATCCTGTGGCCTGTAGTGCGTAGGATACCATTCCTCTAATGAATCATCTAAAAAATATATTCAGTCAAGATTGGAGTAAAGTACAACCAAAATAGTTGTTCTAATAAATGACAAAAACTATGAAACAATAATAACAATGAAAATAAATGATAAAAGTAATTGAACTAGCATATATCATGAGAAATAGCATCATGGTAAATGATGGCAAGAAACTTGGAAAATTATGGTGAGGAACAATAATGTAATGAACTGGAATAAAGAAAACCATATAGTAAATGTGCCTTAAAATATTAGTAAGATAACATGATCGGCTTGGGCCTAACACGGGCTATATATAAAAGGGAAGCTAGTAGGATCATACGTGAGTTGCATGATCTGCTAGCTATCACGGGCTACACTAAATCATGAGCTATAAGGTATGATCACATATCTACTAATACTTTTCCATTCCCCGACTAGTACACGGATCCAAATCATGATAATTTATAACACGTATATCATATTATACGGTTTATAATATCATGTACTATGATCACGGTCTATATAATCACTAAGATATCATGGTAATCCCTGAGTAATCATAATATATGACATTGTGCTCATTGAGTCATCAAGACAATAAATCTTATTACCAAAATCCAAATATACCAATCCGTGAAACCATCATGTCAGAAATCAAGTATCTCAATACTAAATAGAGAAAACAAAGAGGCTATCAATTAAGGAAACTATCAGAGAATTTACTCGCTTGTGGTTTTGAGAAAATAGTATAACTCAGTATCCGAGCTGGTGTCACACACACCTAAATAGAAAATATCATGTCACTTGGGTGCAATGAATAAGAAATGATTTAAAAATGCATTAATATGCTTTCTAGGCCAATACTATGTCAAACTAGTAGTTAAAGTAGGTCAATACCTTGAATTTAGGTTCATACCAAGCTTTTAGGTTAATTAGAAGGCTAAACTAGTTCATACTAGGTGATACTAGGGAATGTCTAGGTTTTTAGGTCTATACCTTGAAGTTATTAGCTATACTAGCTAATATTACTAAGTATCTATATATAATAGTTAATATAATATACTATGTATCATAATACACTATATGAACTTATATATATATACCATTATATTAATACCTTAGTACTTAATACTTTAGTACCTTAGTATATGACAATTACCTATTACTCTAACTAGACACCACTTTTACCTCTACTTACTAATACTTGGTCTCTATGATACCCCACTTTAACTTACCTCATTGGTACATGGCCACCAATTTCATATGATACCAAACCTATACTTAACTATACTTAGCCACTCCATGATACACTATCAATTTTCTAATCCAATACCTTGGTATCAAGTCCTTACAACCCTTACCTAGTGGTACTACCTACTGGTACACGTTTGCCTTGACTACTAACACCACTAGACTGCACATTTTCCCCCCTTTCTAACTCCTCTGAACTAAAAACTAAAAGATCTCCATAACTTATACACATCAATCTTCCTTCAGTCCTAACACCTGCATTCTAATTGCCCCCCCCCCCAACACTTAGCCTTAATGCACATCACCTTATCACTAGATGCACCCTGAACTGTAATTTTTCTGTAACTCGAGTTCCCCCCCCCCCCACGTCTGAACCCAAAGTATAATAGACAACCCCCATCTGTGTACTCACTCCTAACCATCTGAAATTGAGCCACCATTCTGATATACTAAACCCAGGTACTGATTCTACTGAAACCACTGAGCTCAACCCCACATATTCCATTGCATCACACCCACTGGCTGTTATATTACTTCCAATAAGTGTACACTATAAGAACACTAGCACTCGACTCATATAGCAGTTTCCCAAATTTCTCTAACATACCTGCCATTAACCCCCATAAAATAATTATAAACCAGAGCCAAAAGCTTATTACTCCCCACACTAGCAACTGAGCCAAACCACACACCAACCTCGAACACCACTACAACACATACAACACAACCACACTTGACACTTCTCCTAAATCACACTAACTAAACCCAACATCGAACAATGACTGATACTTACACGAGCACACATGCATTAGTGCATACTATACTATTCTAGCACAGATACACATTACCCCTCTAAAATACGACAGGCCCTCAGAAATCCCCTCACATTGCTGTTACAAGAAACTGTAGATCACCGTATCTAAACCACTATTCTAACCCTCATGCTCATGCATCACTACACATAAGCCCACACATTTATATGAATCACCCTCACACTACTATACACATATATATACAACTAGTAATATATACACACACACACACGCACACACACACATACACATACACATACACATACATATACACACACACACTAGAACTATTAAAACAAATACTTGGCATGCATAGTATGATACTCTATGATATGTTCTTCAACGAGATGCCAAAACCCATAATTCTCCACAATTAACATCAACACATATCAATTACATCTATTCATAACAAATATAACTAGTTACAAGTGAAATTGAAGAGTTATTACACAAATCACCCAAAATAAGCCATATAGCACACCGTATCACAAGATACTATGATAGGATCTACTCGTGTTCAATTATAGATATGTACCTAGTCCCACAATCTCGATCTAATTCTAATTAGATCTAATTGGTCTCATAACACCCACTTGATGTGTCAATCTTGAAATTTCCCCCAAATGGACATAAATTATCATGTAGATTCCACAATACAAGTCATATGAATCTTGTTCTTGCTGCTATGGTTATCCTTAAGCCAAGGGATGATTCTTAATAAATGCATAAATTATAATCTAAATTAAGGGATAAATTCAAAATTTACATATTGGGAGATTGATTTACAATAAAATGCTCAATGGATACAATTAGGATAAAATCTCCTTATCAATTTCTCCTTCTTCAAGTGCTCTTTGTAATCCAAGCTCCAATGCTTATTAGATGATGAAATTGAGAGGGAATGAGAGTGAATTGGGTTAAATTTGGTAGAGGGATGAGTAAATTTGGGGAAGAACACAATTGGAAATCCAAATGAAATAAACTAATGAGAGAAGAGAGTGTGAAGACCATCTATAGTTTTGGCCCCCTCTTTCCCTCTTTCCAAGGAATGTACAATGCCCAAGATAGCCATACTACTGAATCATAAGGTTTAATTAGGGAGCGCTCTATTAGGTAGCTTTTAATTCTATATAAAACGAATATAATTTTCTTAATTAATTAAGGGAATGGGTCTAATGGGCCTAACCCAATGTTGGACTCAATTGTGTCATGATAACTAATGAGTCCACTAATGAAAAGTCTAAATAAACATAGGCTAGTCCACTAACAAATAATTAAATAACACAAAGCATAATTATTAATTAGTAACAATGTATATATAAATATTTAATTACTAAATAGTAAATATACTAAATGACAAAATTGTTCTCATCTTGAAATATGGTAGTGACACTCTCTTTGAGCTTCTATGTCTCTCTAAAGAGACTCGTCACGTCCTAAGTGAGGCATTACAAAATGTTGACTCTTACCTGGCCAAGGTCAAACTACCAGCCGAAAACCCTACGACGTGTCCCCACTATAACAATGTGATGGAGGAGATCCCCAACATCATATTCTCTCAGCAGGATATGTTATTAAAGAATAACATGCACGATCGCCCTTTGTATTACACAGTATATATCGGAGCTATTAGGGTGGATCGAATGCACATTGATCCCGGTTCATCCCTCAGCTTTAACCACTGAGGGACTGGTTAGCAGCCACCAACCACTATTAGCGGCTTCAACGCTGGAAGAAGTTACCACCAAGGCAAGATTCGTCTGAAGTGCCAAATAGATAATCTTCGAATAGAGGTGACTTACTATGTCATCGACGTTGAGGTGTCCTACATTGTCTTGCTAGGGCGCCCGTGGATACGTGAGTATATGATCGTCCCATCCACTCTTCGTCAGTGCATAAAGTACGTCAACGAAGATGGCATGGTCAAAACATAATTTGCGACGTAGATTCGTTCAAAGTGATCGAGGCATATTACTCTAACTCGTTCCTGTATAAGAAAATCCACCTCAAGGAAGAGGGTAATGACGACAATAATGAGGTCGATGTGGCTACATCTTCTGGTGATCCTCTAAGGGTCCGTCTCAAAGGACGTCCTCCCCACACGTCTGCTCACCTAATGGTTAAGATTCGTAGAAAATTGCCCGAACCCTTGGTGGTCAATCTCCAGGGAAAAAGATGCCTCCCAGATAAATTATTTATCAATATGATACCAGTTGACCTAGACAAAGATGTACTCTCTAATCAGCTGACCACCGAAGATAATCATTGTCGACGTTTGTAAGAATTAAAATCACTCGATGAAAAGTGCGTCTTGCCTCAATAGTGCATTGAGCTATAACAAGCGCGACTTTTTGACAACTTCAACAAAAAAGTCAAAGAAAGGACATTTCAAGTAGGCGACCTAATCCTCGTAGTGAGAAGACCAATGGTCGTGACCCACAATAAGGCAAAAAAATTACAACCTAAGTGGGAGGGCCACTTTATGGTAGGTAGAAACAGTATATTCCAGTGGCGCATATAGGCTTGCTAAGCCCAGCGGTGACTTGCTCATGATGTCCATCAACGACAAGTTCCTTAAAAAGAACTATGCCTAACTAAGGCAGTTTCAAAAAATAGAAAGAATTATTGTCTCTTCTATCTCAACAGAGGGATGTGAGAGGAAAATGTCTACAGTTGGCATCCTCCTCAGCATATTGTCTCTATCCGTAGCATACGAAAAAATATCTTATCCGTACTCGGGATTCCCGAGTATGCAATGGGTAACGAATCCACACAAAAAATTCTCAAGAAAATTGGTTCACGTCTATATCACCTCTGAACTATGAGTCATTCCCCCACTCCGACCAAAAGAAGACAGTCACGTCCATATTATCTCTGAATCGTCCATTTTATTGTTAGTCCCACAAAAATTCATACAAAGCAAGTAGTTCACGTTAACATCACCTTAGAACTATGAGATTCCCATGAAAGTAGTCACGTCCATATTACCTCTGACTCATTTTCTTCTCTCTCCAAAAAATATTCTACCATGGTTGTACTTAGCAGACTGGCTTGACTATTGGTTTTATACCACCATATCCTTACCATCTGTCTCCCCCGAACCTCCTTAATGGAACTACTTTAACCTATCACGTTCATACTACCTATAATAGGGCTTAGCGTTGTTTGATGATAAACGAAAGAATGAAAACTAGGTTTATATGAAACCCTTTCTTTGTTTACAAACAAGAAAAAAGAGTACAATTAATCCTATACGAGGATATTAAGTACAATAAAAATTATTCTGGGGAAAATTTGCTATAGGAGTCTGATCTGCGGTCGATCACTTTGTCCCTTGGACCATACGATGACGAAGAAGTGCTGTAGAAGAAGAAGAAGCTTCAATGGTTGCAAAGGCGATTGGATTCTCGTTGCCAAAATCGTCAATCACTACTCTCTGTCTATGCTCTCTGCTCTTCTCTTTTTTCCTTTCCGACTTCTCCGACAGATGACCGATCTTTTTCCTCTGTAACTAGGGATCTCTATTTATAGATCTCAGTCACAGTAACTGTCCAGTCGGCGTAAAAGCCAAACTGTGGAGAGAGTAGCGCTCTTTACGTGACGGTTATAATAACTGCTATCCACGTCTGAATGATCTCCTGAATCTGCGTGTGACATGTGTCCCATTATGAGGTAACGCGTATAACTACTTCTAGAAGATCACGGCATGCAAGCCAAGTAGGTAACTGCCCCTCGCGTAGAGATGGTTGGCATAAAAGCCAAAAAATTGTCTCGTTGGCGTAAAAGCCAAATAGCTGTCTTGTTGGCGTAAAAGCCAAATAGCTGTCATGTTGGCATAAAAGCCAGATAGTTATTTTGTTGTCGTAAAACCAAATTCTGCATAAAACTCGATGTTGCATGGATAATAGATAACCAGCATAAAACTAGCCAATTATCCTTCCCGACTGAGGTCTTGAGCGTATTCTACCTTTGCAAACATATCCTGAGTTGGCGTATTTCGAGGAGAGCATACGGCGTACTCCTATAGTTGAAAATAGCCTGGTTGGTATATTTTGAGGAGATATTATACGGCGTACTCCTATAGTTGAAAATAGCCTGGTTGGCGTAAATTGCCAGGATGGTGATCTGAGCGTATTAGCCCTAGTTTTAGCTCTCCCAGTCATTAAAGATAGAACAAACTCTCGTGCATTAAATGCAGAGATCTGCCCCTATCTCGTGCATTAACTGCAGAGATATGCCTCGAGTTCTGTACGAGAGAACAACTTTTGACGTGGCATCTGATTTCGTCTCTTCTTGCGCGTAAAAGCTCATGTCTGCCTGTGTAGAATAGGCAGCGTATTCCTTGAATGTGTAAAAATGACTTGTCTCAAAGATATGTTACTAAACAACAGTTTGGGTCTCTGTACAGAATCATCATTACAACCGTCCTCTCGATCGTCGTGTAGTACTCTTTATCAGGAGTCAGGTTTACTGTTTTGTCTGACAGGTTCATTCGAGGAATTTGAAGAGTTTCTTGTACAACTTCACGTTGCATTAAAAGCAAACATATTTTACGCCGGAGGGGGGTTGAGCAACCTTTTTACGCCAAAATGGCCTTTGAATGCTACTTTACGCAGACTGTTCTGAAGTCATATTTTTATGCCACATAACACTGAAGCTCTATTTTATGCGGGCTTCATGCATGTTGGGGATTTTATGCGTATCATTCTCTATCGTATTTTTATGCTTCTACAAGACCCCTTTCAAAGTTTTTAAATTTCTCATAATTTAAAATACTTAGAATGAAGTATGAAACGGTCAAATTTGACTCGTTCTACGAGGCTGATTTTTTGGAGATATTTAGGAAGTTGTTGGGATTTGGCATGTTCTCTTCTGCCTATATAAAGGCAAGGGAGTGAACCTATTTTTCCACACTTCCTTCACAAAAAAGATGGTTGCCGAGATTCATAGGGCTAACCTGAGGAAGAGGAAGATTATGCTCTTCCAGCATGTAAGGAGCCATAAAAGGAGGCGTCTTCGAGCAAATGTCCTCTGCAATGATGGATCATAGAAGGATATTATAGCTTTCTTTGCTCGGGATAATCAATAATTTTATATGGCGATTAGTCCAGGAAAGAGGAAGGGTCTCATCGGACCACACAGCTTGCTAACTGTATTTTCTCCCATTATGAAGCTGGACGTAGGTAGACAGTTTGGCCTGTCTTCCAGTATTGTGTTGGGTCTAAATCCCTAACACAATTCTAGGGCGTGGCTGCCATGGCGTATGGAGTGTGGGCTTTATACAGGCCCAGTTCTGTATCCTCCTGCCATTAATCATTTTCTTATTCATCGATTGCAGAAGCCGATGAAGTGCCGTAGAAGAAGAAAAAGATCTCCACCAATATGAGAACCCGACATAATAGATTCCCATGGTGATCTTGAATATTAATGGAAAATCCTTTATAAAAAAAGGATTTCCATCATATGCAATCATGATAATGAAAAATCCTTTGTAAACTGGATTTTCATCATATGTAATCATGATTAATAGACTTGTCTTCTTTTAGGCATTACTGATTTGCCATATTTGCTGTAAGAAAGTCTGATAATGTGCAGCTCCGACACTTCTGAGAAATTTTATGCTGACTCTGATAAACGCTTATCCGGTCACGTCCCGACTTTTACGCGTAACAAAAGATGCGTAAACAAAATTCTTTTAGCATTAAGTTGTCTTGAAGATCCAACTGTCATGCTATTTTTGGACGAGGAGTCGCGTAGAATTCAGAACTGTCATTTCTCTGATACGAAGAATTTTCTGTTCAAAATATCAGCTTCAAGAATGGCTTCCCAAAAGTTCCTTGGAACAGGGCACGAGATGTCCGCTGAACAGGCCATACTTGAACTTAGAAGTAAAGGATTCTGGCTAGACTTTGAATGAACTTCCAATGGCCCAAGAAGAAGAGTCATCTTCAAATGCTGACATCTGTGTGTTTCAGACACTTGGAATATTTTGTAGCTAAAAGGAGTATTTTTTGCATAAACCCTTGCAATGCATTCTCGAGTATAAGACCCAAATTGTCAAGATATACATGTACTCTGTCCTGCGTGACTTTAAGATATGCGAAAAGTCATAAATCTGTAGCATCTGTTAGCTCCTGAGCATAAAATCGTAGATCTGTAGCTTCTGTGCATAAAACCGTAGATTTGTAGCTTCTGAGCGTAAAAGCTTCTGAGCGTAAAACCGTAGATTTGTTACACAGTATAACTGTCCATCTTCTTTTTCGAATGATAGGCTGACGTGATCCCCAATCATAACCGAATATTAAAAATCGGATTTGGTTAGGGATTCGAAGAGTTATCTGAACTCTATAAATAGCCCAACGTCTTGAGAGAAAAAACCCTTCATCTGTCTTTGCAAAACCCTTCGTCTCTTTGAGAAATCTTCGTCTACGTCTCTTTTCTGAGAATTTTAAGTTTAGCCATGGCACCGAAACAGGCTTCCACTACTAAGGGAAAGAAAGTCGCATCTTCTTCTCACTCTTCTGCTCAAGCATGAGCAACCCCTATTTGGCTGAGCGAGCCCCGATCTGAACGAAGTGCTCCACCATCAAGTTGTTCATCGGGCATCACAAGTAAAGACTTCGAGAGAAATAAAACCCTGTGCACACGTTGTACGTGTACACGCAGGGTCATCTTCGGTGCTAAGAGCCTCCTCAAGGAAGATGATGCACAAAGATGTTTTATTATTACGCTCACATTCCTAACGTGTCAGCGTAAAAACTCCATATTTTCGCAGTCCGGCATAAAGGCTCAGACTGTCAAAATTTGGCGTATACTACAAACTTTGAGTTTTATGCGCTGGATGTAAATTCCAGCATAAAAAACTAAAATTTTGGCAGTCTGGCGTAAAACTCAGACTGTTAGATTTTGGCGTATACTGCCAACCTTGAGTTTTACGTACTGGAAATAGATTCCAGTGTAAGACTCAAGTTTTTGCAGTCTGGCGTAGAAGCTCAGACTGTTAGGCTTTGGCGTATACTGCAAGAGTGTGGCATTTTGGCATAAAAATTGACTTATTTTCTTGCTTCTTGTAGTGGACCTACAGATACCTCCTTTAGTTGAAGTAATGGGCTCTGCTGCTGGGATGCTAAATTCTAACTATCTGGAGGACTTGTCCTATGTGACATTCCCTATCTCTGGAACCAAGTATCCAGAAAAAAGGGGAACTCTGATCTCGTCCCAAGGAGAACGAATGCTGCTGAGTATGATCAGTAGGGAGCCCCTGACATACATAGATGGGACTGAATATAAGAAACCAGGTTTTTTATTCGGGGATGTTATTGATAAACAATCCCAGACTAAGCCCAAGAAGGAAAATTAGATATTTTTTGCTGAGGGCATGGTCATGCAACTACCAAGGATGCCCAGAGATTACCCTATCTCGGCATTCTTCCATGCCACACATCCCAGGAAGATGGTATGGACTCTGACTCCAGATCTTTATGGACGGCCAGGGAAGATCTCATACAAGAAAGGATTGAACCGAGGAGTCTTTATGAGCAGTCCTTCAGGCCCTGTTATGCCTTTCAGAGGATTACTGCCGGGCAACGTCCCGAGTGAAGACACTTCACTAATCTAGCCGATTTAAATATCGACTTTCTGTAATAACTTCATGGGGTAGGGAGGAGTATACCCCTAGGTTAACCCTCGCACCAGTGGGTGGCTTAGCCCCAGGAATCTTTGATGGGCCAGTCTAACTGCTTGGGCCCTGAATCACTTTCAGACGGAGCTGGAAAGCATTGGCTTGCTCGCGGCTGTGAGTGCCACCAGTGTTGGGATACCTATCAACCCCAACTTGTTCTTAGCTTTGATGGAGCGGTATAACTCACTCACTGGGAGTTTTGCCACTCCGCTAGGGGAGTTGGGCCTGGCCCTACATGAGATGGTAGAGATTTCAAAGCTGTCAATGGGAGACACTCCTTATGAAGAGTACGTTCCCACAAACAGGAAGCTGAAGGATACAAACCCTCGGGCAGTGGCAGTACACCAGGAGCTGATAAGCCACTATCTTGCGTGCACCACCTTCTACAAAGAGCCATTTGATTTGGCCCATGTTAACAAATGGGTATCCTACCTCTTCTTCCACCAGGCCAGAAATGCTAAGCCGGACAAGGTTGTAAATAGCAGAGATAAGCCTTTGAACCTTCTGAGCATGCTTAGTGCCAACACGGTCGATGATCTCATTGAAGACGCAGGGGCTTCGGATTATGTTTTCGATGAGGAGATAGGGGGTTATCCTGCAGGCACTAAAGCCTACAGTTATATGAGGCATTGTCGCAAGCCTCTGTCAAGGGAAGCTCAACTGGCTGGCTTCCTCTCTGTTTGGTTATGCCGATGGGTAGTGCCTGGCATCACGTCTGCGGATTGCATTCATCGTAACACCTTATGGCCCGCAGTGCGTTTGGTGTTTGGAGCAAGACTGGGCCTGCTCCCTGCCATGGTATGCCGGATACAAGCTTGTCTGAGGGCCATTACTGATGGGCTGCTTCCAGATGATACACAACGTAAAGGATTTCCCATAGTAGAGTTACCATTCCTATATCTGATGGGATTGTTAATCATTCATAACACCAGAGTGATGTCTCCCGAAACTGCCAGCGGTTCGGGAAATAATTTCTTGTTGACTTATAAGAATTCCCTTTGGAATGTGACCAGCGTCATAGATTATCGGCGAGCATAAAATTTTGCCCATGGTTGGAAGCTCTTCTGCATCATCCCCCCTGTACATATCAATCAACAGGGGACTAAACTTCAGGATGTGGGCCATGGGAAGACTATTCTTTCTCCTGAAGCCTTTTACTGGTTGGACTGCATTAGACCTTCCCACCTGTATACAGAAGTAAGGACCATTGCTACTTGGAGCCTTATCTGCCTAGCCGATTCGCCAAGCAATTTGGGTACGACCAGTTGCACGTGGGGAATCCCATCACTAGCTTCAAGTTCAAAGGTGGACTTATCGATGGAGCTAGAGGATGACGGTACTTCATCATGGGTTGTACCAGAGCATTCTTTGCTGTGCCCGTGACTTCTCTCTCCATGGAGTTGCGCATTCTCCATTCGTACGCACAGTTTTATGCGTCCATCAATACCTTCCATCGTGATTTTAATATATATGGAAGTTTCAGGATGCCCTCCCATAAGTCTACTAGAAGAGAGGAGATCCCATCCGTCTTCTCTGATGAAGGTGAAGACACTACATGGTACAAACAATTTCTTGTTGATAATACTGAGAGGCGTAATAGCTCTGCCAGCAGAGCCTCTCGTCATCTCAAATAAGCGAAAGGCTTCCACTCTGAAAGAGCCTTCCCCCCGCAAGTAGAAGAAGACTATCGGAGGTCCTAAAAGGACTTCCACCAAGGGGGCCCCTAGGATTGAGCCTGTTGTTTCCCTGGTGGGGATGATTCTTTGATCAGAGGTCCTTCGCCTTTTATAGAGGGAACCTCCACAGTTCCAGCTGACAGTGCTGGAGATTCTTTGCCCGCGATTGCTGCCGCCACCCCCGCTACTGGTAGCACTTCTAGATCGCCTTCGGGGCCGAGGTTAATAAGAATCAATATACCTTTATCCCGACAAATAATGGGAATGACCCCTCCTTCGTCTGTAAGTATTTTCAGTGAGATTCAACCCGATGAACCTCGAGTGGATCTGGGTGACGACTGAGATGACTACCCTCAAATGTCTGTTGGTGTACCCTCTTCTCCAAGTATTATAGCTTGTTTAGCATCATTAAGAAATGATTTAGCTGTATAGGCTGCAGACGCAACATACAAACCATCGACCATGGGTAAATGTTATCTTTACGCTTCTTTCAGGAAAATTAATATCAAATTGATATTAACTTTCTCTTGTCTTCTTTTCAGGCGAAGACATCTCTGGTGAGGGCAAAGTTGACACAACTTCTGAATTTGTTGCGGATCCAGCTAATGAAACGGCGGTGCGCGACATCGAAGAAGCATGCTTTGAAGCTGCCGATCTTCCATTCGCAACATTCACGGGTGTCACCCCACTAGTAGCAGTTCAAATAACATCAGAGGAGGATGAGCCCATTATCTCGACTGTGCCTCCTTTGTTAAGCATGTCAACGACTTCGACCGTTGCTGGTGTTCCTTCTTTTTTCACGCCCTCCGTTGCAGCAATGACCGTGGCAACATCCTCTATAGTCATTCCTGAAGGAAGATTTACCGGTATTGCAGCCACTCCCAGCGTACATCCGATCTTTGCTATGCTAGTTGAACAATACACTAGCATATTCTACTGTACTTTGAAAGAACTGATATCCATGGTGCTGGAGAAGAACCTAGGCTTTGATGCTCTTAAGACGTCTTCCCAGCTTACTATAGCGCCGATTAGAAATTTTAATGACGTTGATAGAGCTGATATGCTAGAGCAAATAGTTAATGGTTTAGAACAACCCATTAACGAATATTTGCAACTATCCCGAGGCAGCATTGACAATCTGGTTCAGGCGGAGTATGATTCCCTAACTGCGGAACTTGCTCAGCAGATAGAATCGCTAAACAAATCCATAAAGGAACAGCAGCAAGATATGGATAATGGGCAAGTTGTCCTGGTGGAGGTTATTCCTCATCTAACTAAGTGCCAGGCCGAATATGAGAGAAATAAAGCGAGGGTTCGAGAATTGGAAGTTGAACTCGCTCAGGCAAGGGAGAGGCTTCTCAAGGCGTCAGTAGTTCATGATGTATTTGAAGGCCAAGTGAGGACAGCTCAGCAGAACTTGGCACATGCGGGTGTCATCCATGCAAGTTTTGATTCTTTGTCCGAACTATCTCACTTGAACAATGATGAAGCAAGGTTGGAGCGGGCTTGTACTAACATCTTAAACTCCAGGAATGAGAGGATGGCTGCTTTGGCGCGACATATCAGGGATTTAACTGCTCCTCCCCAATGATGTACTTTTTACTTTTTGCTCCTTATTTTCTCAGAGGTAATAAAGATATGCTTTCTGACTTTGTGGACCTATCACTTTTTTTTATAATATAAATGATAGGCTAAGAAGAAAGTGACATCAGAGGTAATATGAACATGATATACTTTCGGTAAGGCTTGGCTGAATGTAAATCTATTCAGGAGTAATATGAACCTAGCAGAATATAATCCAACTAAATTTGTATACAAAATACTATCAGAGGTAATATGAACATGATAGATTTACAAATTAGTTAAGCAGATATATTCAGAGGTCATATGTACCTGATAGAATATGATCCAACTAACCTTTGTAAGTAGTGTCGTCAGAATGGAATCTTCACTATACTCTGCTAAGCAAAGGAGATCAAGCATAGTACTTCTTCGGAAATTTGCCGTTGATAGGAGCCATTATCAGAACTTCATTAGGATTGGCTCATCTGTAAGCGCCATTTGAGAATGTGGTTTCAATCACATTAGGGCCCTCCCTTTCTTTACGATTGTTTGTGTGAACTTCGAATATCGTTCCAGAGGAAATATGGACGTAGTACGATACTGTATTTTGTTGAGGATATCCCGCTGGGGGATCTTTGGTGGACCTATTAATTCTTATGCATAGGAGTGCAAGTAATAAGTTTTTAAGACAAGCCCTATCAGCGGTAATATGAACGTGATAGATTTTGTGGATTGTAAAGACATCCTGCTAGGGGATTTTTTGTGGACCCACTATTTTTTTCGTACGTTAGTGCAAGTAATAGGTTTGAGACAAGTCCTGCCAGAGGTAATATGGACGCCGTAAAACATGACTCTGTGGGGATGGTGGAGAAACATATTTCAGATGCAATATGAACATGATCGGACTTTTTCTTCGTTGGGGAAAATAAGGATAGTTTAGATGTAATATTGACATGAACAGTTCGTTTCCATTGCGGGCATCCCACTGGGGGATTTTTGTGGACCTATTACTTCTTGTGCACGAGAGTGCAAGAATAAGTTTTAAGATAAGCCCTGATAGAGGTAATATGGACGTGACAGTTTTCGTGGACCTAACACCACTGGCGTACTTAGAGTTAAGTACGGGAGCTAAGTTGAGATGACAATCGATATCAGAGGTAATATGGATATAATAATCGATAGTCGAATCCCGAAGGTTTGCTCAGAGGTAATATGGACATGACAAACTCATCCTGAGAGAAATATTATGACAGCAGTTCAGAGGTAATATGGACGTGAACTAATGTCCGAATAACTCATTTAAGGAGTGACTCGTTGAGTGTGGTCTATCCAAATATGAAGATAGACCAAAGGATTGCTCCGTTGGGGAGATTGATGGGACGATAGCTCAGAGGCAAATATGAGCATGGCTAGCATCTAACGAGATTGATTTGAATAGTCACTGCGGGAGTGTGCAAGTAGACCTGAGGATTGCTTCTCTGGGGATATTTTGAGGATCCACCATCCATTGCATATCCGAGACTCTTGGTTACGGATAATGGCCTTTTACAAGAATTTAAAGTAGAAAATATTGCACATAGACGCTTGCTGGGGATGAAGAATCAAGAGTTGATTTGTACATCTGGGTTGTCCCGCTGAGGATGAGGGGAGTACAAGTCTAGTTTAGACATAGTACTTCTTTTTAAGAACTTGCCATTTTGATGGGCAATAATGTTTGGTCATAGGTGAGATGGACACGACAAACTCTTGAGTTATGACCCTACTGGGGATGGTGGTATATATCTGCTTAGAGGCAAAATATAACCTGCTTAGAACTCTACAAAAGAATTTTAGTGGACTTATCATCGTGGACATACTTTAAAGCTAAGTATGGATGACAAGTTGAAACGACTGACACCATCAATGGCCGTAGGAATTCGATGGGCCAGAATATTTGCTCAGAGGTAAGATAGACATGGCAAAACTCTTAGGTTGTGGACTTATTACCCATGGTGTACCTTAAGTACAGATAATAAGCTGAAATGACTAGCACTACCAGGGGTTATACGAACGTGATAGTAGAAAGCCGAAGAGAAGAACTTCACTCAATGGTAATGTGGACATAGAAAAGTTCTGAAAATATCTTACTCAGAGGCAATGTGGATGTGGTAAGATATGACTCTGAGGGGGTGAAGAAACATAGGACAGAGATAATATGGAAGTGACCATTTTTGTGGTGATGGATTTACTCTACCGGGGAAAGTGAAGAGATGTAGTTCAGAGGTAATATGGACGTGAACTAATCGATAGCAACAACCTGGGAGGTTTGCTCAGAGGTCACTTGGACATGGCAAAAACTCAGCTGGGGGAAGAAATGTTTGGACAACAGTTCAGAGGTAATATGGACGTGAACCGATGTCCGAAAAATTTACTGGAGAGTGATTTCTTGAATGTTGCTCCACTGGGAAGACTTTAGGGACTCGTCATCCGGTACTTTTTGAAGGAGCAAATTGCCACATTGGAGTGAGATTAATTTGCAGTGACCGTCTCTTCGTTTATAAATGCAAAGTGATGACATTGGCGTCGATTAACTCCTGGATTCTCCTTTTCAGTACATAGCATGCCTTTGTAGGGTGATGAATGTACCGATGAAAGAGACAATATTCTGGGTCATCGACCTTGCCAGCCCTTTCAGGGTATCTGATGTTGGGTAGCCGAAGCTTGTTTTCCTTCATCAATATAGTGAAGATTTCAATGATGTCATCATCATTGAAGGAGAAAGTCCCCTTTGGCTTTCGGGCTCCCGATGCCTGAGTCGTACGGTCTTCAGGGAAGACGGTCGTAGTTGTATCATCTTCGGACACAGAGGGAATTCTACCCCCAGCTTTGGATGCTGCTCTGTTTGGTCGAGGGAGACTACCCCCAGACAAGTCGTTGTTTGGTTCTTCTTCTTCTTTGCCTTTGTCCACAGAAGTTGATTTAGAAGGACCTGCCTCTGTTATTATAGGATCAGACTTTGGAGGTTTTGAGTTTGCAAGAGATGCGGTATACCCTAACCCAAAACGAGTTCTTTGACAGCAAGGATCACCACGCAACGGTATTCGTTTGCCTTTTCCATAATTGAGGCCTTGCTTCAACTTCAGATCATAATCCATGTTTTGCATAATCTTCAAAGCCTGTGGGCTATATCTGTGAACTTGTATTTTCCCAGCATCAGACTCGCGAGAATCTTCTTGTACAATCAGTCTATTCCGTATTCGATCGAAGATTATTTGATGCTGATCATCGCGAGCAGGTGGAATAATAAAGATAGAATCTTCATGTGGCCCATATGTCATGACGACATTAGATGTTGACGCTACTTTCCACATGATCTCCCCATGCTTGGTAGTTAGAGGCACTAAATCTTGACTTTGACCCCTGTCTTTGCGTTTTTGGATCAAGAAATCACACAAATAAGAGGGAGAAGAAGAAGAAGAAGGCTTGTGCCACCTTTTTATATCAGTAGGCCTGTAAAGATTGGGAACCATAACTCTCTCTCTACCATAAGAATATACCAGTTCATCCATGTGTAGAAGCATGAAAAATACGCTGGGAGGATCTACGCAGCCTCTTGATGCAGAGCAGCGTAAACAGGGGCCTTCAGAGCCATCAAGCGTGCAACAGAGCTTTTTCTGCTAAAACACAGCGTGAAGAATAAGCTCAAAGGACCATCCGCGTAAGTGCAGTACGTCCAGGCCGCTCCAGCATAAACAGGGTTCTTCATCGCCTCCATGGCGTAAAACTCATCCGCTCTCAAAGCAGCGTTAAAGCGTACGAGGAACTCTTCGTCTTTCCCGAAATGAACCTGTCAAGTCACGCAGTAAATCTGACCTCTGACTCCTGACAAAAAGTGCTGCACGGCTACCCAAACGACGGCTGGAAATAATGGCAGACCCCTCGGGACGCGCCCCACAGTATGATGGCGGATCTTTGTATTTAATATAGAGGATTTGGTTAAAACATCACCGAACCATCGTTTACTGAAGTCCCCTCAGCGTAAACCGCTCTTTCGCGTACAAGGGAATACGCTGCCTTATTTTATACAGGCAAACATGAGCTGTTTTACGCTCCGCAGTAGACAAACCGCCTGCCACGTCAAAAGCTGCACTTCATACGGGACTCGAGGCACGTCTCCACGTCTAATTGCACAGAGCGATGACAGTTTCTCTCAAGGCACATCTCTGCGATGGATGCACAGAAGGGCTGCAAACCTTCAAAACATGCCTCCGTATTTAATCCATAAGATGGTGGCAAATATCTGCAAGAGATTTGATTATATCTTCAAAAGTCGTAATTCCGGCTAAGACGACCACATCAGCACTCTGGCACGGTATGCAGTGACTTCTATGCCCATTCAGGATCTATGCTCACGCGGCTTCTATGCCCACTCAGTCTCTACGACCACTCGGCCTCTACGACCATTCGGCTCCTGCGCCTATTCGGTTTCTATGCCTATTCGGCTTTTACGCCTGTTCGGCTTCTATGCCTGTTTGGCTTCTATGCCTATTCGGCTTCTATGCCATGGTGACAGTCATTTGGCTTCTACGCCAACCTCTTCTACACAAGGGATACCTACCTACGTGGCTTCTACGCCGTGATCTTCACAGCAGATATACGCATTTTGTCCCCTTAGTTGGACACGCGTCACATGCTCACTCAAAAGGTCATATATACGCAGGCATTGGTTATTTTAACCGTTGTGTAAAAGGGTGCTGTACTTCCCACTCCTCGGTTTTTATATCGACGGAGTGGTCACTGTCACCAAAACTCTATAAATAGAGACCCCTATCAATGGGGAACAAGGGGACAAATTGGAGGGTCAAAAATTTGGTCAAGAAAACCAATACCAGATTACAAGGTCAAACTTCCCAGAAAGATCGAACCGGAGGTCAAGAGAGAGAGAGAGAGAGTCCGGAGCTCAGGCAAAGAGCAGGGATCGACGACTTTGGCATCGTGCATCCACCCTCTCCTGCAACCTTCGAAGCTGCTACCTGTCTTCTACGGCACTTCTTCAATATCGTGTGGTCCAAGGGCTAAAGTGATCGACTACAGATTAGACACATATAGCAATTTATACCCAGATTAAATAAATTATACTCCCACATCCTCGTATAGGATTAAATTGTACAAGTTTGTTTGTAAACCAAAGGACGCGGGTTTCGTATAAATCTCGTCATTGAAATACACTTTCATTCTTTCGTTTAATACCACAAACACCATGTAAGTAGCATATGATCCATCATCCGTCTGAGGAGCGTATTTTCCCGTGAAACGGGTCTTTTTTACACGGACAGTCTTATCCTGACATAATCTGGAGCTTTGCACAGGTTTGCGTAAAACAGGAGAAGTCCTCAAATGGCCTCCAGCGTCACGCGTAATCTGAAGAGCGGGCGACTTCTTCTCTTGGTGGCGTACAAGCCTAGAGATCGGGAGGTTCGCCACTCTTTTCCCTTGATGTGATTCTAGGGTCCACCTGCCTACTTATAGATGGAAGATGTATTTTTACACGCAGGGCGTGTTTGAAATTTCTGAATTGGCGCTGAAGCCTTGTCAGAAATTATGTCTGCTACGTCACAGACGGGAGACGAAGTTTTACGCACAGGACACGTTTGAAATTTCTGAATTGGCACTGAGGCCTTGTCAAAAATTTTGTTTGCCACGTCACAGACGGAAGACGAAGTTTTACGCGCAGGGCGCATTCTAGACTTTTGGATTGGCACTAAGGCATTGCCAGAAGCTTTGTCTGCCACATCACAAACGGGAGACGGGTTTTTACGCACAGAGCGTATAGGTTGTGATGTCACAACCTTTTTGATCGGAGAGAGAGAGCCTGTAGGAAGGGTAGAGGATGTCCGAGGCATTCATACTTTACGTAGCTTCCTGTTGTCCTGGACAGATGGGAATGAGAGCTACCCCCTACGCGAAGCATGTCTTTATAAACAGATTGGTCGAATTGGACGACCAAAGTCTTTTTCGTTGATCCGACGGATACAGTATCGTATTGAGCAATGGCTCTCTCGTCAGATGAGAAAGTAGTTCCCAACAGAGTCACCATCTTGTGTTTGATGATAAACGAAAGAATGAAAACTAGGTTTATACGAAACCCTTTCTTTGTTTACAAACAAGAAAAAAGAGTACAATTAATCCTATACGAGGATATTAAGTACAATAAAAATGATTCTGGGGAAAAATTGCTATAGGAGTCTGATCTGAGGTTGATTACTTTGTCCCTTGGACCACACAATGATGAAGAAGTGCTGTAGAAGAAAAAGAAGCTTCAAAGGTTGCAAGGGGGATTGGATTTTTGTTGCCAAAATCGTCAATCACTACTCTCTGTTTATGCTCTCTTCTCTTCTCTTTTTTCCTTTCCGACCTCTCCGACCGATGGTCGACCTTTTTCCTCTGTGACTAGGGGTCTCTATTTATAGAGCTCAGACACAGTAACTCTCCAGTTGGCGTAGAAGCCAAACTATGGAGAGAGTAGTGCTCTTTACGTGGCGGTTATAATAACTACTACCCACGTCTGAATGATCTCCTGAATCTGCGTATGACGCGTGTCCCATTATGAGGTAATGCGTATAAGTGCTTCTTGAAGATCACGGCATGCAAGCCACGTAGGTAACTGCCCTCCGCATAGAGATGGTTGGCGGCCAAATAACTGTCTCGTTGGCGTAAAAGCCAAATAGCTATCTTGTTGGCGTAAAAGCAAAATAGCTGTCTTGTTGGCATAAAAGCCAGATAGCTGTTTTGTTGGCATAAAAGCCAAATTCTGCATAAAACTCGATGCTGCATGGATAATTGATAACCAGCATAAAACTAGCCAATTATCCTTCCTGACTGAGGTCTTAAGCGTATTCTGGGCTAAATAGCCATATCACGTACCTTTGCAAATATAGCCTGAGTTGGTGATGTGAGTGTATTAGCCCTAGTGCCAGGATGGTGATGTGAGCGTATTAGCCCTAGTTTTAGCTCTCCCAGTCATTAAAGATAGAACAAAATCTCGTACATTAAATGCAGAGATATGTCCCCATCTCATGCATTAACTACAGAGATATGCCTCGAGTTCTGTACGAGAGAACAGCTTTTGACGTGGCATCTGATTTCGTCTTTTTGAGCATAAAAGCTCATGTCTGCCTGTGTAGAATAGGCAGCGTATTCCTTGAATGCGTAAAAATGACTTGTCTCAAGGATATGTTACTAAACGACAGTCTGGGTCTCTGTGCAGAATCATCATTACAACTGTCCTCTCGATCGTCGTGCAGTACTCTTTGTCAGGAGTCAGGTTCACTGCTTTGTCTGACAGGTTCATTCGAGGAATTCGAAGAGTTCCTCGTACAACTTTACGCTGCATTAAAAGCAAATGTATTTTACGCCGGATGAGGGTGTAGCAACTTTTTTATGCCAAAACGGCCTTTGAATGCTGCATTACGCAGACTATTCTGAAGTCATGTTTTTACGCCACATAACGCTGAAGCTCTGTTTTACGCGGGCTTCATGCATGTTGGGGGTGTTACGCGTATAATTCCCCAGCTTATTTTTATGCTTCTACAAGCGTTATCCCGATTATGATGTTGTACTATGTCTATATTACCTCAGGTATAATACTCATAGCTGAGACATTCACAGAAACAAGAAGAGTTCTAAACATGAAATAAGGCAAAAAATTTATTAATATTCAAGATCATGAGTACATATGGAAGTTCATTATATTCAAGGATTTTTATTAGTATTCAAGATCATGGGCATATACAAAAAGAAGGAGACCCCTCTTTGATATTTTTAGTACAAACAAGTATAAAGGCCGGCTGCTTAACGCATTTTGGGTCATCACTTCAGTAGGACTCCTCAGTGCAAGCCATATTATATAAAAAAATCCAAACCAATGGAACGCAAGTTAGCTTGAAACGTAGAGCCGAGTCTCTATAAACCCAACTGTGTCGTATGAAAAGACGCGACTAGAAGTCCCGGTTAGGATAACTAGCCCCGCCACTGCAACTCAGATGGGACGACAGGAGTCAACCCGAGTTGTAGCCATCACATCCTTGCCATATACGGAGAGAAGCTACAGTAAGTTAGGTTGGAAGATCGCGAACAATCCTCTACGTAAATTACTTGTTTACCATGAACAACGGTGACTATGATATCCTTTCATGCTCCATCTGAACTAGAGCAATCCGAAAAAGTCCCTACACAAACGAGCATACAAAATTCAGAATGATTGCGAGAAAATACAACGGCGCACATCCTCAGAATCATGCGCTATTTGGCAAAACCAGCTTATCATACACCCAGGGAAGTCATGCATAGGCACCAAGTCACGCACATATGTGCACCACTGCCACAGTACAGAGACAATCGTCACCATGCAGAGACGAATATTCCATACAACATGGTTGCATATTTGTTCTCGACGCATGCTTCAGGTGAGTATCCAGAGATAGCATCACCCATGATACCAAGGAAGAATCCTCACCGTCAGTGCACCCTCAGGACGAAGCCCTTTGGCAACGACCATGCGCGTCAGGCCAAGCAATTCAGACAGTGACAAGAGGGGTGCAAACAGAAAGTGCGAAGATATGTCTGAAGTGACCCAAGAACCAATAAGAGTAACGAGTGTTACTCCTCACCTTCGCCGACAACGAAAGGGTGGTCGACCATCAGAGGGAGTGGGATGCTTCTTTTCAAAGTATTATGAACTTCATATGTGTGCCAAAGCAATTTATGCACTTATATCCTCCATTCTTTTGTTCAAAGTATTCTGAACTTCAAAACTTACAAAATTTATGTTCATAAACATTGAAGGGGATCTTGTAGAAAGATGAAAAATCAACCCCATGCTCCTCAATGATCCAGCACCATGCACTCAGTTATCCAGCCCCATTCGCCTTAGTGATCCAGCCTTATATGCCTTAGTGAGCCAGCCATATGAGCAAACAGTTTAAAAAGTGTCTCATGTGTCCGCAACTTAGACATCATGCGCCGCTATGGCAACATGAGATGTACGCATACATGTCTCCTTAAAGTTATAAATAGTGGTTATTTTCTACATGATAAAAGAGGCAGCCACATCTACATATAAAGGAGAACCAGTTCTACTATCGTACGAAGGAGATGGAGTATTGAATCCTCGTCAACCTCCTTGGTCCCGGATCGTCAACGGAGTAAAAGAACTGCTGTAGTGCTTGATCTCCACCCTCAAACTTGTCCAGATCTTATTTCTTGTACTTAAATCATCTTGTAATAAGGATTCACTTGTAATCATTTTCAAATTGTAATAAATAAAAAGTTTACAACCTTCATCAAAAATCCTTATTTTTGCGATGTCGACACTCTCTTTTTTTTTTGCTAGGGTTTTAGCAAGCACCTTATTCATGTCTTTTTTATGTTTATGCAAAAGAAATAAAGACTTACTTTTTTGGTCGGAATTGCATGTGAGCTTCAATACTATACTAGACATAATATGGACGTAGCATAATATCGTAGCTTGGGGATATCCCATGGGGGAATTTAGTGGACTTATTATCTATAGCGTACATACATAATTAAGTAAGTTCAAAACCAAACCCTACCAGAGATGATGTGGACGTGATAGGTTAAGGTAATTCTGCTAGGGAATTTTGGTGGACTCATTATCCCTAGCATACTTAGACCTAAGTACAGATGATAAGTTGAGACAACAAACACCATCAGGGGTATTATGGACGTATTCGTAGAAAGTCAATAGGCAAGAACGTTTACTAAGAAGTAATCTAGACATGGAAAACATAGGATTTCAGTAGAATTATCTTATTTTGAGGTTATTAAAATATGGTAAGATTTAACTCTGTGTGAATAGAGAAAATAAGGCAAAGGTAATGTGGTTGTGACTATTTTCTTGTGCTTTCATATTTATTCTACTGTAGAAATGACAAGAGTATAGTTCAGAGGTAGTATGGACGTGAAGCAATATTTTGGGGTGATTTCATCCTAACACTGGAGAAACTCTGGGTGAGAGCATCTTCGTTCCTGTCTGGGGATCATAAATGGGCTCTAAGGACATGTTTATTTGCTTGTAGTAAATAATTTTAGGTAGTCTCAACGAGAGTGTTTTGTCCCGACCCGCACCATAGATTTGTGCATGAGTCATA
Organism: Iris macrosiphon; assembly: GCA_036927795.1. Classification (NCBI taxonomy): domain Eukaryota; kingdom Viridiplantae; phylum Streptophyta; class Magnoliopsida; order Asparagales; family Iridaceae; genus Iris; species Iris macrosiphon. Next base: position 103,969,121 of record JAYESA010000001.1, on the reverse strand, counting down.
GCCTATGCTACAGTGTCGGCGGTAGAACATTATACTATAAGCCACATGAATAATCTATAACTCACAACATATATTCATATTCACACTATACTCAATCACAGGCACTAGTTTAAATAAAAATACCAAGATAATAATGAAATAATAGTCTCGATGCGGGTCCAAGGAATCTCCCAAAAACTAAATATCCAAAGAACAATATTCAAAATACTTTAGAAAAATTGCCGGGGAACAATCCGGTCAAAAATAACTAACACCAATCAATTACTCTACTAAACTACTCTATTTCAGACGGTATCTGAGCTGCTAACTCTCCATGATCCTTCGAAAGGGCAAGATCATACTCTATTATGTCGCTAGCATACGGTCCAAAATGTGTAGGGATTGTATCCTCATCATAGTCACCTAAAATATGGTAATCCAGTCAGGAAAGAAATAAGTACATCACAGTAAAAAAAGTTCCAACACATGGTAGAAGCTATAAGATAATAAATAGTAAAAAATATATGATAGCAACAAAACTGAAATCTCAATAAGGCAACTAGAATATCTAAATGCTAAAGTCATGTCATGGCAAATATGTAATACAATAAATCCTTGCAACATAGAAATAACTGCAATTTATAGAAGAACAGATAGGAACAACTACTCTATGTGATTTGAAATACCATGTTGACATATGAACGGCTAAGGGATAAAATCCGACAAACCGCACGTGTCGTGTATGGCTGCTATTATTCAGTAAGACCATGGGATGGAAAGGATAGTTCACATGTTCACTAAGTATTTTCCCTCCCCATGAGTACATGTAAACCCCCTCACCCAAAATTAGGTCTACTTGGCATAGATAGAGAAACTAGGGCTAGTTTGAATCCAAATAGAAATAGAACACGGTATTTATTTAATTTTGTATTATTTATGACACGTAGCGCACCTTACCGTTGCTTTGATAATTGGAGCACTATACTAGCCATTGTCTTCCTATAAAATTCACAATATTGTCCTAGACGTGACCGCCTACCATACTGACCTTGGTGTAACTTATAACTATGCTCTCTTGTGCTATGTTTTAGTCGCACAATATTCGTCGCGGACGTTTATATTTAATTCTATAATAATTCCAACTTTGTATCCTTTTGCGTTCCAATCAAAATTGGAGACACAATCTTAACCCATTTCGTGCAATCCAAATTATGATAAAATTCTACTCTGAGCCCTCTATGTCCATGATACTTGCGTCCCACCTAATTTTATCCCCATATACTTCCAATTAATTCAAGAACATCGTGTGCACTAATTTTAATTAATTTAATCCAATTTTCGTCTTTGTGCAATTTTCATTTGTTTGGCATTTTTATGCAAAAGCACATGGAGATGTCCACAACATTGGAAAATACATGAAGAAAACTCATTTTCCCCTTCACATGAATTATTTCATAATTTTCGGAATGTGCAAACGCGCAAACATCGCCCCTTTATTTAAACCTACCCTTGTATTTAAATAATGCAAATCCTAGCCCTCCAAACATCCCCATGGCAAGCCCAAGGCCCAATTCCAAGAGATGTTGACCAAGTCAAACCTTTTTAGGTCAACCCAACACCATGTATAAATAATCCTTTCCTATTTTCTTTTCACAAACACAAACCCAATACCTATCCATATACAACTGTTCATCCCCATCTTCCCCGAATCGCCCCTGCCTACACCGCCGTCGAAGAACTCGCTGGCATAGCCCGTTACCACCGCACTCGACCCAACCGCTGAACATATCCTCCCCATGACCTCCTCCTCTCCCTCCGGCCACCTCCTCCCTCGACCCCGCCAGCCTCGCCTCGATCATGACTTGACTCCCCCTCCTCCTCCTCGTCGCCTCTACCTGCACCACTGCACACCCCGAGCTGCTGTGCTGACCCAGACTCGACTGAACCGCCGTAGTCGACTCCTTCGCCATCCCTCGCCTGAATCCTGACCCTCTCCCCCTCTTCTCCGACTTTCTTTCCCCTGAACTTTCCTGTCCACCACGACGCAGCCCACAGCGGCATCGCCCTTCTTCCCTGTCCTCCTCCTCTTCCTTCCCTCGACTTCACCCAGGCCAACACCACCACACCACCAGCACCGTGACCACCTCTCATTCCCTCTTCCCGACCTCCTCCTCCCAGCATCTCCAGTCATCCCCACCACCATCACCTTGCCATGACCCACCGGCCCAGCCGAGCACAGCCCGCCTTCTACTCCTGCCTGAGCTCCTTCGGCAGATCTATCGTCATCACCACCAGTATCACCATTGCCATCATCAACATCCTCATCTCTTTATCATCTCTATTATCATCACTATCTCATCCTCGTCATCGTCGTCGCCAACAACGTCGTCATCACCCTCGTCGTCCTTGTTATCATTATCCTAGTCATCATCGTCCTCGTCATCGTCCTCATCATCTCCATTACCTACATCATCTTCCTCGTCACCTCTATCACTTCATCATCGTCATCACCCTCGTCATCCTCATCATCATCGTAGTCAACCATATCGTCGTCATCAGCATCTCGGTGCACGTATCCCAAGGTACGAATGTGTTTCCCCTTTCATATTTATCTATGTATTTATATTTATTATATACGTATCCCTAGTATATGTTAATATATATAGTATAAATCTAATTAGTGTATATACAATTTATATATTGCATACATATTTAATTAGCATATATACATGTATATATATGGTATATGTATTTAATTGGTGTATACATGTATTATAAGTATTAATGATATATGCTAGATAATAATAATGTATATTTATATATTTACTAGGTGACCCGAGTGTGACCACGGATATCACGTAGTTACGTTGACCTATGACCATGTACTACTGTTAGCAAACTGCCATTATGTATACTGACATACTGGCGAGCCCCGTATCATTTGATTGTCTGTCTTGCACAGCAATTACAGATGCGACACCCGTACGATTAGGCGCACACTTGACCCTAGTTGACCAATGGCATACCTAGCTATGCCCTGAGTTCAAGGAATTTATGATTATGCACATGCTAGTGTAATGACTAATGTTGTGTTGTATTATATTATATGTATATAGGACATATCGGATTGTTCTGTGCGACTTCAGGAGCAGGTTATTGGTACTTCGCAGCTTCTTGCCAGGCAAGTATACCTTATCTTTGTTGTACTATTTAAATTCAGTTATATATTTAGTTGTATGTTTATCATTTTAGATTATATAATTGTGCGCGTCCGAGAGAGACTCCGGTGCAGTCAACGAATGCGTTGACGTTAGGACTTGTGTCTGACCTAATGTCTAGTGGACCCACCTAAAGTTGTGGAGTTATTGGTATGACTCTCCAGGCATTGACATATTTCTTACACGTGATGTGAGTCTCATGTAGGGCACGAATTTGCGTATGAGGTTGGCCACCTGTACGCGTAGGTCGTGCGACGGATAGGGTATAACTGCTAATAGTGATGCATGTTAGAGACTTAGCAGTTATTAGTAGCCGGAGCATAGACTATTGTAGTTCAAAGGTCCAATCCTTGTCGTTGTTTGGTTGTGAGGTTGGACTATCGTTCTAACGATAGACTATGAGCCAGAGTTATGACACCGATGCTTGCACTCTGTCTCGGTGTAGTAGCTACTACGTGTTGTGGATACAACACGCATAGATCATTGGGCAGGGAGGAAGACTAGTAGGCGTATGGGACACCCACTTCCTTTATTCAGATGCCTCACTCGACGGAGTGATATGGACATTATATACTATTCAGATGCCCCATTCTTTGGAGCGGTATGGATGTTATTATATTACATTGCACCCTGGTATGGGGGCATATGTGGCATATACTAGCCAGTTGTCACGATTGGTGAATTACGTCAGCATATGTCTAGCCTACACTTTCCCATACACCCAAAGTTGTCCTCAAGGTACATTTCATTTAGATGGTTAGCGCACCCATTTTATTTATTTTGTATTTACTTTATGGCATGCTTCTAGGTATATTGTTATGTCCCTCTGAGGACCTGGTCCCTTTCCAGGTGTAGATGTTCATGAGTATTCACAAGAGCGTATATTCGGACTGGCTACTCATATTGCGATGAGGTCTCACCTTCGAGTCTCGTGATTATTAGTGATGTACTTTTATTGTTGTGTTTTGCTTTTATATATATTCTAGTTCGGCAGTGGATTTGTTTCTATTCGACTATCATCTTTAGATACTTTATATTGAGATCTAGTGTCATAGATATTAGTTATTCGTTTATATTGATTTCTGTGGATGAGATTTAGATTGTACCCTATAACTTGTGATAGTTTTACCACTTATGAATTGTTATTCATAATACAGCGTACGCATGTGTTATAGTTTCCATATATTGGAGTTGCCAAACACATGCGGCTGGCATGCTTACGTGTCCTAGTCCTGCATATTTTGGGACCCGGGCGTGACATATTTTTGTGGTGGCCCATGTAGGTCAAGAGCATATTGTCTCGGTTATGTTATTGTACCAAGCAAGCCTGCACCTAGGATTAGAGTATAGGATCTCATCCATAATTGACTATGATTCACCTCCCTTCCAGTCTGTTCTATTTTGATTAGCTGCATCCTGCTTGATTTATGTGCTTCCCTAATAGTTCCTTGAGTATAGCCTTCTCCTAGAATATAAAAGTCCCTGTTGTTAGATAATAAGTAGGGTAACCTTCCTATTAAGAGTACAATTAGGATCATGACACATCACTGAGTTAGAATACTTAATAAACCCTAGCATCCCTTAACTATAGATTAATTTACCATATCCCTTGAGGTGTTTATGTATGACTTGAGAGTAGTATAAACACTACGAGGATTAGTTTGAAATTTGACCATAGTGGTTGACCCTAGTATTGAGGAACTAATAGAATCCAAGGTTAAATATTATGACTGAACCTAACTTTCATAAGTAAGATAGTATTAGAGAAACATAACTTTGAATCATTGTTCTATCATTAGCAGACAACACCTTAGAAAACCTAGAGGAATAAAATAATATTTTTCTTGATTATACCTCGAACACAGAGATTAGCTACCACCTTCCCCTTAGAAAACTATGATATTATCTAGAGTCTTTCTATTTAGTTTATATCTTGTTCTCCTGGAAACTTAGCACTCGTGAATTGTACGATGACTAATTATGCTTCTTCATCTTTCAATTCGTGCCACCTAACCTTTCTGATTTTACGCCAAGTGATATTCTTTTATATTAAGGATATATAGTTTGCTAGGATGATAATTATAATCTTGAACTTTGAATTTTGTGCTTGGTAGTTAGAACTTGATAGTTTGAGTTATTCCTTTAGATTGTGATCTGATTATTCTTAGTTTTAAATCATGTAACATGTACCCCACTTCAATATAGATTATATCATCTTTCTCCTGGAAGGCCAGTAACTTTTCCGTTCATACTATTGACACTTGTTCTATAAGCACTATGATTAAGACTTAAGATGGTCATTACCTATATAATGCAACAGGAGACCCTAATAAGTACCATGTTCTTTTCCGTATATACCCCAATAATAGTTTATACCTTATTATTTTGCAGGATCCCCTTAAGACTATCACAATATTAGTTAATATTTTTAAGTTGGGTAGTATGCCTCACAACCTAGTAACACATAGTCCTCTTGACTTATTAATGTAGTGTAATTAAATGACTGTAACAATATGATTGCATAAGAAGATAGTGATTATTAAGACTGTAGAACTTAGAGGCCCATACCCCTATTTGGTCGACTAGCGACTTAGACAATGAGTTAGTATGACAACTATAGAGATTGTAGAGTCTTATTTTTGTATTTTGTTTTGTTTTTGTGAACTTGAATTAATTTTTGTACCTCCTTTCATCATAATCTAGCGTATTTATATTTCTAAAACTACTGTGACTTATGCTGCTATTATAGCCTAGTTTTGCAAGAATATTCCTTATCGAGCTTGTTCATGACACATGTATTATTAGAGTACTACACTAATATATTTCAGAATCAGTGTATTACGGTCTGATCAACCATAGTGCGCTTGGTTCACCTTTCGTATAGCTACCTTACGTGGATTGAGATATATAGTAATTAGTAGACGAATGTACCTACCCTCTAGATATGCCTGAGCATATCGTACCAGTTACATAACTGTACTGATACGAGCATGTGAATAGGAATTACCAAAATAGGATTTCAATCCACAACTGCCTTGACAATTTCCATTGGAATTCTTTAAACACCTTGATCCCCACTCTTCCATTCTATTACCTCCCCTGTAACTCTTATTATTATTTTTTGTCTTCCCTTATTTCGGAAAGACGAAACCTCGTGCCTAGCATAAGTTGATATACAAAGAGTACTAGATATACACCATAGGCAAATCATATTACTAGATGACTGCCTTTAATAACTGATTAAGGGTATATCACAGGTGATATATTTGATGCTTAAATTTTTGAGGATTGAGTAACATGATTAAGTAAATTTGAGGATTAAGATTTCTTAAATGTAAGAGCCTTATGTGATAGATGGGTAAATTCTAAGTTGGGTAGCAGTTGCATTGTCAACTTGAGAGAAATTTCTTTTAGATTATGATCGAGTAAAATTAGATTGAGAGGTTCAAGTCACTTTAATTTTTAGAATTTTGGAAGAATGATTAAGATGATGAGGATCAATGAATTTTAAAAACCGGGATATGATGAACCAAATATTTATACTTTGAGCACTTGATTGAAATTTGGAATATTGAAGGTTGAATCATCGATTTAAATCTGGAGGAAAATAAAATAGAACTCTAAATATGAATATGGTCGGATTGAATTCCAAATTCGATGATTTGAATTAAGAATTAAATTTTTGATTGTTGGATCACATATTTGAAATATTGAGGATGTAAATTAAAAGTAAAATCTGAATAGTACGGAATTCACAAGTTAAAAATAGAAAACAAATATGGTTATAATCATTTTTTTTAGGAGATTATGATAATTAGAGATTGCAATATAAATTTTTAAGGTGGGAGGTCATATAGATTTGAATTAGATTGGATGTGGATTATTCAATTTAAAAATCAAGAAGATAATGCGAGGTGTTGAAGTTTGAATTAAACAATGGTTAATCTAATTTAAAAGTGATTGCGATGGATTTAAATAAGTTTTAAACTTTTAGAAGAGATCGCGATTGGCTTGCCTTATGTACGTGAAGGATTAACTAATTATGCCTTATTTTAATTTCGATGATGAAATTGTTTTAAGTTGGGTAGATTGTAAACTCGCTCACCCAAAATTAGGTCTATATGGCATAAATAAAGAAACTAGGGCTAGTTTGAATCCAAATAGAAATAGAACACGATATTTATTTAATTTTGTATTGTTTATGACACGTAGCGCACCTTACCGTTGCTTCGATAATTGGAGCACTACACTAGCCATTTTCTTCCGATAAACTTCACAACCTTGTCCTAGACGTGACCGCCTACCATTCTGACCTTGGTGTATCTTATAACTATGCTCTCTTGTGCTACGTTTTAGTCGCACAATATTCGTCGCGGACGTTTATATTTAATTCTATAATAATTTCAACTTTGTATCCTTGTGCGTTCCAATCGAAATTGGAGACACAATCTTGACCCATTTCGTACAACCCAAATTATGATAAAATTTTACTATGAGCCCTCTATGTCCATGATACTTGCGTCCCACCTAATTTTATCCCCATGTACTTCTAATTAATTCAAGAACATCATGTGCACTAATTTTAATTAATTTAATCCAATTTATGTCTTTGTGCATTTTTCTAATTATTGGGCATTTTTATGCAAAAGCGCATGGAGATGTCCACACCATTGGACAATACATGAAGAAAACTTATTTTTCCCTTCATATGAATTTTTTTATAATTTTTGGAATGTGCAAACGCGCCAACATCGTCCCTTTATTTAAACCTACCCTTGTATTTAAATAATGCAAATCCTAGCCCTCCAAACATCCCCATGGCAAGCCCAAGGCCCAATACCAAGAGATGTTGACCAAGTCAAACCTTTTTAGATCAATCCAACACCATGTATAAATAATCCTTTCCTATTTTATTTTCATAAACACAAACCCAATACCCATCTCTATACAACTGTTCATCCCTATCTTTCCCGAGCCGTCCCTGCCTATACCACCGCTGGAGAACTCATCGCCGTAGCCCGTCACCACCGCACTCGACCCAGCCGCTGAACATCTCCTCCCCATAACCTCCCCCTCTCCCTCCGGCCACCACCTCCCTTACCCCGCCGGCCTCGCCTCGATCCAGACCAGACTCCCCTTCCTCCTCCTCGTCGCCTCGACCAGCACCGCTGCACACCCCGAGCCACTTTGCCGACCCAGACTCGACTGAACCATCGCAGTCGACTCCTCTGCCACCCCTCGCATGAAGCCTGACCCTCTCCCCCTCTTCAATGACTTCCTTTCCCCTGAACTTTCCTATCCACCACGCCGCAGCCCGTAGTGGCACCGCCCTTCTTCCCTGTCCTCCTCCTCTTCCTCCTCTCGACTTCACCACGGCCAACACCACCACACCACCAGCACCGTGACCACCTATCCTTCCCTCTTCTCGACCTCCTCCTCCCAACATCTCTTGTCGTCCCCACCACCAGCACCTTGGCGTGACCCACCGACCCAGCCGAGCACAACCCGCCTTCTCCTCCTGCCTGAGCTCCTCCAGCAGACCCATCGTCATCACTACCAGTATCACCATTCCTATCATCCTTATCTCTTCATCATCTCCATTATCATCACCATCTCATCCTCATCATCATCGTCGCCAATAATGTCATCATGACCCTCGTCGTCCTCGTCATCATCATCCTAGTCATCATCGTCCTCGTCATCATCCTCGTCATCTCCATCACCCACATCATCTTCCTCGTCACCTCCATCACCTTCATCATCGTCATCACCCTCATCGTCCTCGTTATCATCGTAGTCAACCACATCGTCGTCATCAACATCTCCTTACACGTACCCCGAGGTACGAATGTGTTTCCCCTTTCATATTTGTATGTGTGTGTATATGTATTATATACATATCCCTAGTATATGTTAATATATATAGTATAAATCTAATTAGTGTATATACAATATATATATTGCATACATATTTAATTAGCATATATACATGTATATATATGGTATATGTATTTAATTGGTGTATACATGTATTATAAGTATTAACGATATATGCTAGATAATAATAATGTATATTTATATATTTACTAGGTGACCCGAGCGTAACCACGGATATCCCGTAGTTACGTTGACCTATGACCATGTAATACTGTTAGCAAACTGCTATTATGTACACTGACATACTGGCGAGCCCCGTATCATTTGACTGTCTATCTTGTACAGCAATTAGAGACGCGATACCCGTGCGATTAGGCGCACACTTGACCCTAGTTGACCAATGATATACCTAACTATGCCCTGAGTTCAAGGTATTTATGATTGTGCACATGCTAGTGTAATGATTGATATTATGTTATATTATATTATATGTATATAGGACATATCAGATTGTTCTGCGCGACTTTAGGAGCAGGTTATTGGTACTTCGCAGCTTCTTGCCAGGCAAGTATACTATGCCTTTGTTGTGCTGTTTAAATTCAATTATATATTTAGTTGCATGTTTATCATTTTAGATTATATAACTCTGCGCGTCCGAGAGAGACTCGGGTGCAATCAACGAATGCGTTAACGTTAGGACTTGTGTCTGACCTAGTGTCTAGTAGACCCACCTAAAGTTGTGGAGTTATTGGTTTGACTCTCCAGGCCTTGACACATTTCTTACACGTGTTGTGAGTCTTATGTAGGACAGGGACTTGCGTATGCGGTTGGCCACCTGTACGCGTAGGTCATGCGACTGATAGGGTATAACTGCTAATAGTGATGCATGTTAGAGACTTAGCAGTTATTAGTAGTCGGAGCATAGACTATTGTAGTTCGAAGGTCCAATCATTGTCCTTATTTGGTTGTAAGGTTGGACTATCGTTCTAACAATCGACTATGAGCCAGAGTTACGACACCGATGCTTGCACTCTATCTCGGTGTAGTAGCTACTACGTATTGTGGATACAATACGCATAGATCATTAGGTGGGGAGGACTACTAGTAGGCGTATGGGACACCCACTTCCTTTATTTAGATGCCTCACTCGACGGAGTAATATGGACGTTATATACTATTCAGATGCCCCTTTCCTCGGAGCGGTATGGACGTTATTATATTACATTACGCCCTGGTATGGGGGCATATGTGGCATATAATAGCTAGTTGTCACGATTGGTGAATTACGTCAGCATATGTCTAGCCTACACTTTCATATACACCCAAAGTTTCCGTCAAGGTGCATTTCACTTAGATGGTTAGCGCACTCCTTTTATTTATTCAGTATTTACTTTATGGCATGCTTCAATGTATCTTGTTATGTCCCTCTGAGGACCTGGTCCCTTTCTAGGTATAGATGTTCATGAGTATTCGCTGGAGCGCAGATCCGGACTGGCTACTCATATTGCGATGAGGTCTCCCCTTCGAGTCTCATAATTATTAGTGATGTACTTATATTATTGTGTGTTGCTTTTATATATATTCTAGTTCGGCAGTAAATTTGTTTCCATCCGACTATCATCTTTAGATACTTTATATTGAGATCTAGTGGCATAGATATTGGTTATTCGTTTATATTAATTTCTGCGGATGAGATTTAGATTATACCCTGTGACTTGTGATAGCTTTACCACTTGTGAATTGTTATTAATAATACAGCGTACCCATGTGTTATGGTTTCCATATATTGAAGTTGCTATACAAATGTCGCTGGCATGCTTACGTGTCCTAGTCCTGCGTATTTTGGGACTGGGGCGTGATTGTACAACATGGATTCTGAACCAGTCACGAAGAAATAATAATAATCCATAATAGTCATGTATCTTATAATTAGAATCCATCATACTAATTTGTGTAACAAGTGTTAAGAATCAAATAATCAATGCTAAGCATGCATTATAGAGACTATCAAGTACTTAAAGTAATTACGAAAAAGTACTCGCCTGTGGTCCTTAGCTATGGTTGGATCAGGTCCCAATTCAGAGTCCAAATCATACGTATGATATGTTACCATGTCAAGAGATAAGTTATTTTAATTTATTTAATTCTGGAATAAAAATCTAAATCCTATTTTAATCTTATTATTATGATTTTTAGGTTAATTCCTAAATTTTGTCCAAAGGAACTGAATTTTATCCACTCGAGACTCATGGCAAGCAAATTGAGGCGATCTGTTAACCAAAAAGTCAACTGATACAAACTTGACTTTTATGTATGGTTTCCTGTATATTTTACCATCATAAATTTTCTAGAATTTATGGCTCATCCGGATTCAAATTCATTCAGAAATTATTGCACATACAAAATTGCATTATATAATAGTGGTTAATTGCTAACCTAGAAGTTCTACTGAATTAACAGCACAAAATATTTCTAAATAAATTCTAGTAAAAATATATGTTAATTATCTCAACGTTAGCTTTCTGAAACTCTAAACAGTTCATGATTCAGATTCCTGATTCTCCCAAAATCATGAAAACGTCGAGACACATCAATTTTCAGACATCCTTTGCTCTATGAATTTTCTAAAATTTCATATTCAGAATTTCGTAAAACAATTTACATATTCAAAAAACTAACCTCAATATGGTTCTAACACAAGAAACTAGGCCATGTTTGGAGTCCATAGCTATGAGTAATGGCTTCTGAAAGATAAAGAAAACCAAAGATGACAATTCTCCAAAATCGGCCAAAAGAAAATCCTAGAAATTATAACTTTAATACTATACATATCGAGGAGAGAGAACGAGATGTGGCTAAAGGGGGACACGTGGCTTCCACCCAGGCACTCCAGCCCAGATCAGACGGCCAACGTTCAGCCCGGCTTGGCTCGGCTGAGTCCGAGTCAGATTAGGACTCGTCTCGGACCGATTTCTCCCTCACCCACACCCGCGGATTACTGACAGGCGAGCCCAGCACTATTGGCTGAGGGAGGCTGACGGGCGGGCCCTTTGTCACGCCCCAGTCCCAAAATACCGAGGAACTAGATACGTGGCAATGGCCAGCAGCACGCACAGATGGACAAACCAAATTTAATGGATCCATCGGGGCATACTTAAGCTGTAATATAAGAGTAAGTAGGTCCAATGATACAAGTCATAGTCTATACTAATCTCATCCACAATAGATAACCACAGATCAAATGCCAGAATAATGCAAATAAAAATAAATTAATATATCTCTATAAAAGTGTCTCGGAGGATAATACGAGAACAAGTCTGATACATCATGCAATAGACTGGAAATAAAATAACTGGAAACAGAAATAAATGACTATCTCAAGACAATACTCAGGAGAAGTCCTCTGGTACGATCTCGTCCTCGGGTGTCGGTACAGCTCCTGTATCAGCTTCTGCTGCGATCCCGTATACCTCGGGATAGATCTCGCCCTCAAATCCTGGGAACATAATCCATATCCAGGTCCTCAGGGGACATAGCAAGGTACAAAAAATATATAAGCCAAAATATAAGCAGTAAAGCAAATAATGAGAATAATAGGGTAAGTATGTAATCATCTGTGTGAAATACAATAGAGAGAGCATCAATAGTACTCAGGTTGAAATAACTACAAGCTCTGTGTAGGGGAGCCGGTAGCAGTGATATCATGAGGTGGTCTACTCAGCGGGAGACTGAGTAGCCGGCATAATATAGTCAACCTGTAGCCTGTGGGTCTCTCTAGCAATAGATGAAACAATAAGGGAATACTAAATAACCAGCTAAGTGATATGCAAGATGAGAGCAGCACTAGAACTCAGGCAGTAGCCACTACAAGCTCTGTGTAGGGGAGCCGGTAGCAGCAGTAATAATGAGTAATGGGCTAAGCTCGGGCTTCAGAGTCTTGTGCCTCATAATAATAGGGGTTTATATATATGATCAGCCTGTAGCCTGTGTGTCTCTCCCCACCCAATGTAACCACATGTCTCATGTCCATGATGCCTCATGTCCATGTCACGCACGATCGTATCTAATGCACAAGTCATCTAATATCTAGGAATATAATATCAATGTCAAGTCATGTATCCTATATAGAATCACCTTGAATATCTCAGGAAGATCCTATCTCATGAATAGTGTCAAGTGTCCTGGGTTATAGTGTACTTAATAAGACAAGTACGAGAATATAAAGGGGTCACGAATGTCCATCTCTAGATGAAAATACACAATACCGCGTACGGTGTTGGCACCCGACTAATAATCGGACGCTAAGTACGTCACACGGTCCTAGGTTAAGCATGCACAGCAATATAAATAAAGCAAGAAAATATGCAACAAGAACTCCAAGTTGGCAAGGTATACTTGCCCACTGATATATAACTAAGTCAAGGAAATAAGTAGCAAAAGTGCAGGATTTGGCAAGGTGCACTTGCCTGGGGTCCTGGCTCCAACTGTAGCTCTGGTCTCAGTGCGATCTGCAGGTACTACTCCGGTTGCTAAAATAAACATCACCATTAGATTCAGAAAATATTAAATAGCTAAAAACGCCTATCCTTGAGTCCAATTTGGACACAAGGGCGAAAATCACAGTTTTTGGTCAAAGCGGGGTCCATAGGTGGGCCACTTTGCACCAAAAAGCGTGTCAGGGTCAAAGGTCTCCAAATTCACCAAACTTAGTGTCAACAAGTCAGGAACGACGATACGAACCCAACGGAACTTCCAAAATTGGATTCCGATGAGCCGATCACAAAATTGCTCGTCAAGTGGAGCCTGTGGGGCCCACGATACGTAATTTTGTCACCGTTCTTAGAATCGAACCAAACTTGGATCACAGGACCAGCATATCTCTACGAGTCCGATGGCGCAAGTTTCTTTTCGATTCGACGTGTGTACACAAAGTTACAACGTGTTCCAGAACTAACGGATACTGGACGGTGTCCGCGGATACGCGTTGATTTCGGTGTGCACGCACATCTAAATCAACTTCTGTGAAATCCCGCACGTCCGTATCGACGATGCGCACATTTCGGTAAAGACCACGTACGACCAAGTTATCCCGTTTGGCGGGGCATACTCAGTTCCAGGGTGAAACAAGGCGTTGTTTTTCCTGTTTTTGGATCGGGGTTTGCGATCACCATAGGACGCGAAGCACCGAGCGGGTTGCACGGGCACCGAGAGGGTTACACAGTCTACGCGACGCAACTGACGAAATCGAAAACGGAATTACGGGGAGAGAGGAAACACTACCTGAACAGGGCTCCGTGAAGACTTATTTCCTCGTATCCGAGTCGTGTCCGAGTCCTGCTTCGTGTCCGATGCTGTGTCTTCTGTACTATTTTGTGTCCGCTGCTCCTAGGGTTAGGGCCGCTGGAGTCTGGCCGTACTGGTCGACGGAGGGTGGCTCGTCGACTAAGCGGGGTCGTCGGCAAGGCAGAGCGGAGGGGTCTCGCTTGGCCGCTGCTGTGGAGGGGCGCGGGTCAGCTACTGGGCGGAGCAACGTCGAGGTCGGTGGAGATCAGGAAGACTGCGGCGAGGTCGCGGGGGTACGGCGAAGATGGGGGATGAGGGCGGACACGGGCGGTGCGCCAGAGTCAAGCGGATGAGTTAGAAGTTGGGTCGGCGACCGTGGGCGAAGGGCTGCTGTGAGATGGGCAGCTGGGCAGAGGCGGAGAGATCGACGGCATCGGGGCATGGCGGGGCAACATCGTCGGCGGCGCTGGGCAGCGGGTGAGGGCTAGGCGGCGGGTCATGGTCCTGGCTAGGCGGGGGCGAGGAAGAGAACGGAGGCGGGCTGGCCCGCCGCTGCTGCGGGGTAGTGGAGGAGAGGGTGGTCGAGAGAGATGGCCGGCGCTGGGGCCGAGGGGGTCGGCGTGGACGAGGCTGGGCAGCGCCGGAGAGGGGTCGGCAAAGGGTGGCGGCTTAGGGTTAGGGTTAGGGTAGGATTTAGGGATTTATTTCTTTTATTTTCTTTTTCTTTTTATTTGTGGAGAAAAACTTAGAAAATTATGTATTTATACATACAGAAATTGGACTAGGATTTGACCTAGGATTTGGGCTGGGTCAACGCTCCTTGGGCTTGGCTTCGGCTCTCATGGGGATGTCGGGTGTTTGGCACGGGTTTAATTCGGTTTTATTCTACATCGGTTTTCAGGGCTTTAAACGCGTTTCCGGAGTCCAATAAATACGCAGAAAATTACCATATATCCGGTTTTCTATTATACACCATAAAATATTATTTCTATAATATTTTAATATTATTTAACAGCAAATAAAAATCATTTAATTACCAAACACCTAGGTTTTAATCATCAGAAAATTCCTGAAGAATCCAAAAAAATCTAAATTAATAATTACTGAAAATCAGGGGGCTTACAATCTACCCAACTTATAAAAATTTCGTCCTCAAAATGAAAATATGGTACGGTTCTCTCTATCCAACCTCACTGAATTACAGTCTAACGGATTCCTCTCAAGTAAACATTGCGGTCTCTACCCAACTTAGAATTTATCCATCTATCATCTAAGGCTATACATCTAAGAAAGCTATGTCCCAACTTATTTAATCATGTTATTGAATCCTCAAGTCTTTAACACTAAACATATCACCTATGATATTCCCTTAATCATATATAAAAGGGTCATCAACAATGCAACCGGCCTGTGGGGTATATCCAGTACTGTCTATATACCAAACTTATACCAAGCATGAGGTTTTGTCTTTCCGAAATAAGGGAAGGCGAAGATCAATAATAAAGAGTTCAAGGGTGAGGTAATAGAATAGAAGTATCTGGATCAAGGTGTTTAAAGAATTCAAATGGAAATTATCAAGTAGTTGTGGATTGAAATCTTATTCTGGTAATTCTTCGTTCGCATGCTCGTATTAGTACAGTTATGTAACTGATACGATATGCTCAGTCATATCTAGAGGGCAAGTATACTAGTCAACTATATATCTCAATCCACGTGAAGTAGTGCGAAGAGCGAACCAAAATGCACTAAGGTTGATCAGACCGTAATGCACTGATTCTGAATAGACATTTGTATTAGTGTGTCGACCCAATAATACATATGTCATGAACAAGCTCGATAAAAGGATAAGCTTGCAAAACTAGGCTATATTAGCAGCATAAGTCAAGGCAGTACAACAATTATAAGTACGCTAGATGATGATGAAAGGAGGTACACTTAATTCAAGTTCACAAGACAACATAAAATAAGCACAATAACAAAAGACTCTACAATCTCTACAGTTATCAATTATAAAAGCATACTAGGTTATAAATTATTAGCAGTTCAAAACTACATAGGTTAAGGCTGAGGTCGCGAACCAATAGGCACGAGATAAAATAAATCTATAAACAGATAACTACAGAAAATTACGCGCATTAGCTACTCCATGGGTCTGTGCGTCTTCCAAAGTCATCGATGGAGCTTGTTCACGTTCTTGCAATTGATTCCTCTGCTGTTGTTGAGCCTACTGGAAGAGTGTTGCTTGTGGTGCCAAGGGTGGCCTCGGTTGGTTCCCTCCGGGGGCTGGTGGTATGACTCCTTCAACTCTCGTTTGCGGTGCTTCCAATGCTGGAGAGGCTGGCGTTGGTGCTGGTGACATTAGCGCCCTTTCTCGACGTTCGGGGCATTTCTTTAATAAATGCTGGCTGGATCCGCAAGCTAAACATAATTTCCTTTTGCGTCTGTACTCATTCTCTATGTGGCCTCACCTGCGACAATATGGACAGACAGGTAGTACTTGCGGAGTTGCTTCTGGTGGCTGGTGCATGGGAGAACTCTTTCCAACTTCTTCCTGGGGTGCTCCGGCTGGTGCTGATGTGGCTGGTTGATGAATCATTACTGCTTTCTCTCGATGCTAAGAACAGTCCCTAGCAAAGTGTTGATTGGTTTCGCAAATCAAGCATAATCCTAACTTGCATCTGCATTCTTTTTCAATATGGCCTATCTTGCCATAATAGTAACAAGTAGGAAGGAATGAGGCTCTGGGTGCTACTCTTGGTGGTGGATTAATCTGTGGTCGCTTTGCAACTCTTTCTTATTGTGCTTGGTCTGGTGCTGATGCATACGGCCGCTTCTGGCTGGACCCTATCCTTGTGTCGCACTCCATGGGTCTTGCTGTAGTAAAAACATCCTCGTCTAAGGTAGTTGTAGCGGGGCTGATTAACTTCCGTAACTCTGAGCTGAATTTATCGATGAACTTCTCCGCTTTGATCTGCTGAGCTTCTTCCTGAACCTTCTGATGGGCTTGCATCATCGCATAGAACATTCGAAATATTTGTTGTTCGTCTGTATCCTGCCCTTGTGGAACGGTAGGCATCGGTGGAGTAAACTACGTCGATGGTGGAACGTCATCTTCCTGGATCCTCGAGGTATGCTGACTTGCTGGACTACGTTGTTGTGATGATTGACCTGCACCAACTGGTGTCACTTCATCTTAATGGGTAACCACAACACCTTGTTGTGTTTCTGGATGAGTCTCTTCACCGACTTGGGGATTCATTTCTCTGCAACCAAAATAAACTATAAGGGCGCTCAGGAATCAAGGCAGGATACGAGTCAAAAAATTAATTTGAATTTGATATAGATATCAAGAACGTTTCAAGCAAGTGGATGAGATCCGTAAACTTATCCTTTTCTTATTGCAGGCTTGCTCGGTCCCTAAGTTGAAACTGAACAATTTAGTCGTAGACCTGCATGGGCCACCACAAAAACCATGTCACGTCCAGTCCCAAAATACCGAGGGACTAGATACGTGGCAATGGCCAACAGCACGCACCGATGGACAAACCCAATTTAATGGATCCATCGGGGCATACTTAAGCTGTAATATAAGAGTAAGTAGGTCCAATGATACAAGTCATAGTCTATACTAATCTCATCCACAACAGATAACCACAGATCAAATGCTAGAAAAATACAAATAAAAATAAATTGACATATCTCTATAAAAGTGTCTCAGAGAACAATACGAGAATAAGTCTGATACATCATGCAATAGACTGAAATAAAATAACTAGAAACAGAAATAAATGAGTATCTCAAGACAATACTCAGGAGAAGTCCTCTGGTACGATCTCGTCCTCGGGTGTCGGTACAGCTCCTGTATCAGCTCCTGCTGCGTTCCCGTATACCTCGGGATAGATCTCGTCCTCAAATCCTAGGGACATAATCCATATCCAGGTCCTCAGGGGACATAGCAAGGTACAGAAAATATACAAGCCAAAATATAAGCAGTGCAGCAAACAATGAGAATAATAGGGTAAGTATGTAATCATCTGTGTGAAATGCATTAGAGAGAGCATCAATATTACTCAGGTTGAAACAACTACAAGCTCTGTGTAGGGGAGCCGGTAGCAGTGATATCATGAGGTGGTCTACTCAGCGGGAGACTGAGTAGCCGGCATAATATAGTCAACCTGTAGCCTATGGGTCTCTCCAGCAATAGATGGAGCAATAAGGGAATACTAAATAACCAGCTAAGTGTTATGCAATATGAGAGCAGCACTAGAACTCAGGCTGAAGCCACTACAAGCTCTGTGTAGGGGAGCCGGTAGCAGCAGTAATAATGAGTAATGGGCCAAGCTCGGGCTTCAGAGTCTTGTGCCTCACAATAATAGGGGTTTATATATATGATCAGCCTGTAGCCTGTGTGTCTCTCTCCACCCAATGTAACCACACATCTCATGTCCATGATGCCTCATGTCCATGTCACGCACGATCGTATCTAATGCACAAGTCATCTAATGTCTAGGAATATAATATCAATGTCAAGTCCTGTATCCAATATAGAATCACCTTGAATATCTCAGGAAGATCCTGTCTCATAAATAGTGTCAAGTGTCCTGGGTTAGGGTGTACGTGATAAGACAAGTACGAGAATGTAAAGGGGTCACGAATGTCCATCTCTAGATGATAATACACAACATCGCGTACGGTGTTGGCACCCGACTAATAATCGGACGCTAAGTACGTCACACGGTCCTAGGTTAAGCATGCACAGCAATATAAATAAAGCAAGGAAATATGCAACAAGAACTCCAAGTTGGCAAGGTATACTTGCCCACTGATGTATAACTAAGTCAAGGAAATAAGTTGCAAAACTGCAGGATTTGGCAAGGTACACTTGCCTGGGGTCCTGGCTCCAACTGTAGCTCTGGGCTCAGTGCGATCTACAGGTACTACTTCGGTTGCTGAAATAAATATCACCATTAGATTCAAAAAATTTCAAATAGCTAAAAATGCCTATTCTTGAGTCCAATTTGGACACAAGGGCGAAAATCACAGTTTTTGGTCAAAGCGGGGTCCACAGGTGGGCCACTTTGCACCGGAAAGTGTGTCAGGGTCAAAGGTCTCCAAATTCGCCAAACTTAGTGTCAACAAGTCAGGAACGACGATACGAACCCAACGGAACTTCCAGAATTGGATTCCGATGAGCAGATCACAAAATCGCTCGTCAAGTAGAGCTTCTGGGGCCCACGATACGCGATTTTGTCAACGTTCTCAGGATCGAACCAAACTTGGGTCACAGGACCAGCGTATCGCTACGAGTCCGATGGCGCAAGTTTTGTTTCGATCCGACGTCTGTACACAAAGTTATGACGTGTTCCAGAACTGATGAATACGGAACGGTGTTCGCGGATACGCGTTGATTTCGGTGTGCACGCACATCCAAATCAACTTCTGCAAAATCTTGCACGTTCGTATCGACGATGCGCATGTTTCGGTAAAGAACGCGTGCGAACAAGTCGTCCCGTTCGGCGGGGCGTACTCAGTTCCGGGGCGAAATAGGGCGTTGTTTTTCATGTTTTTGGATCGCGGTTTGTGATCACCACAGGAAGTGATGCACCGAGCGGGTTACACGGACACCGAGAGGGTTACACAGTCTACGCGACGCAACTGACAAAATCGAAAATGGAATTACGGGGAGAGAGAAAATATTACCTGAACAGGGCTCCATGAAGACTGATTTTCACGTGTCCGAGTCGTGTCCGAGTCCTGTTTCGTGTCCGATGTTGTGTCTGCTGTACTGTTTCGTGTCCGCTGCTCCTAGGGTTTAGGGTCGCTGGAGTCTGGCCATACTGGTCGACGGAGGTTGGCTCGTCGACTGAGCGGGGTCGTCGGCAAGGCGGAGCGGAGGGATCTCGCCTGGCCGCTGCTGTGGAGGGGCGCAGGTCAGCTGCTGGCGGAGCAGCGTCGGGGTCGGCGGAGATCAGGAAGACTGCGGCGAGGTCGCGGGGGTGCGGCGGAGATGGGGGATGAGGGCGAATGCGGGTAGCGCTATGACAAGGGCGGCTGGGCAGAGGGGATGAGATAGAAGTCGGGTCGGCGACCGTGGGCGAAGGGCTGCTATGACAAGGGCGGCTGGGCAGAGGCGGAGAGATCGACGGCGTCGGGGCGTGGCTGGGCGACGTCGTCGGCGGTGCTGGGCAGCGGGTGAGGGCTAGGCGGCGGGTCGTAGTCGGGGCTAGGCGGGGGCGAGGAAGAGAACGGAGGCGGGCTGGCCCGCCGCTGCTGCGGGGGAGTGGAGGAGAGGGTGGTCGAGAGAGATGGCCGGCTCTGGGGCCGAGGGGGTCGGCGTGGACGAGGCTGGGCGGCGCCGGAGAGGGGTCGGCAGAGGGTGGCGGCTTAGGGTTAGGGTTAGGTTAGGATTTAGGGATTTATTTCTTTTATTTTCTTTTTCTTTTTATTTGTGAAGAAAAACATAGAAAATTATGTATTTATACATACAAAAATTGGACTAGGGTTTGACCTTGGATTTGGGCTGGGTCAACGCTCCTTGGGCTTGGCTTCGGCTCTCATGGGGATGTCGGGCGTTTGGCACGGGTTTAATTCGGTTTAATTCTACATCGGTTTTCAGGGCTTTAAACACGTTTTCGGAGTCCAATAAATATGCAAAAAATTACCATATATCCGATTTTCCATTTTACACCATAAAATATTATTTCTATAATATTTTAATATTATTTAATAGCAAATAAAATTTATTTAATTACCAAACCTGGGTTTTAATCATCAGAAAATTCCTGAAGAATCCAGAAATATCCAAATTAATAATTATTAAAAATCAGGGGGCTTACACCCTTATTGGCTGACTGGGCAGAACAATTACTTTTATGGGTTTTCTTTTTTAAAAAATAGTTTTTAATTCAGTTTTGTATAATTAACTCAAAATAAATACTAAAAATAGTCAGAAAATTGTAGAAAATATATTTGTTTATTCAGAACCTAAAATAAAAATTTTGGATATTTTTAATTATGTTTGACCTGAACATAAATTCTTGAATGTCCTAGAAAATTAGTGTTACTAGTTTTTAATTAATCAAAAATTGTGGAAGAATCCCAATGGCCCCAAATTAACCTAATAACAATATTTAAGCTAGAATTTCAGAATACGGAGGTTACAAGTCTACCCTTATAAAAAAATTTCGTCCTTAAAATTTAATACAGAGCAAATACAAGAAGAAAATTATCTCATACTGCAAAAAGATAGGGGTAACGCTCTCGTATCTCATCTTCCCGCTCCCAGGTGGATTCACCGGGAGAGTGATGCCTCCAAGCGACGCGAACCAAGGGAATTACTTGGTGACAAACCACTTTATCTCTGCGGTCTAGGATCTCCATAGGCTGCTCCGGATAACGGAGGCTTGCTCCAATCTCAAGCTCTGAATGATCTAATACATGGCTAGGATCTGCCACGTATCACCTCAGTTAGGACACATGGAACATGTTGTGTACTCCTTCCAATGTAGGCAGTAAAGCTAGTCGATAGGCTACTGCCCCGACCTTCTCCAGAACATCGAAAGGTCCGACGAATCTTGGACTAAGCTTACCATCTCCACCGAAACAAATTGTACCACGTGTAGGAGAGATCCTTAAGAACACTAAGTCACCAACCTATGCCATAATAGTAACTTAGTGCATAACCTAAGAATCTAATCGATATTTAAATAAATAAATTGATACCTCAAACTCTAGCGGTCTCCTGTGTCTATCTGTCTGTCCTAAGCCACAAAAAGTCTCTCTCTAATCTGCTTCACTTTTTTTGCAGAATCAACTACCATCTATGGTCCCAAAAGTACTCTCTCTCCTACGTCATCACAAGATAATGGAGTCCGGCATCTCCTACCATACAAAGCCTCAAAAGAAGATATCTCGATACTGGCCTGATAGCTATTGTTGTATTCAAACTCTACCATGAGAAGATAATACTCCCATGAGCCACTAGAATCTAGTACATATGTTCGAGCATTTCCTCGAGTGTCTGAATAGTCCTCTCTAACTGTCCATCCATCTGAGGGTGGTAAGCAGTACTAAATTTGAGTTGGGTACCCATGCTAGCCTATAAACTCCTCCAAATGTGGGACATAAATCTACTATCCCGATCGGACACGATGCTTACTGGAACTCCATGCAGCCTGACTATTGTCTCACATATAAATCGGCGAGCTTCTCCGTGGACAATCCCACTTTGAAAGACAAAAAGTGGGTTGATTTGTTCAACCTGTCAACAATGACCCAAATTGCGTCCTTCCCGCAGCAATACCTTGACCAACTCTAGGCCCAACAAAAGCAAGCCCTACGGCCAATCCAGCAACAATAACGAAAGCGGTACCACGTTCTAGGCGAAAACACACAGACTTTTCACCATTCCTGAGAACTTGCATTGATGTTATAGAAATGCCCTTCTGGAGTGCGTGGAAATCCGAAAACAAAATCCATCGTGATATACTCCCATTTTCACTCAGAAATCGATAGTGGCTGTAGCAATCCTCCTTATCTCTGCCTCTCAACTTTGACCTGCTGGCACACTAAACATCTGGAGACAAAATATGCTACCTCTCGCTTTATCCCATACCACCGCACGTGTTCCATCAGGTCCTTATACATCTTTTTAGGTCCCGGATGTATAAAATATTAAGAACGATGAGCCTCCTACATGATCTCTTTCCGCAGATCCCCACTAGGCACATATAACCTAGTTTCGTGCCTTAGTGAACCATCCTCAGCAATAGAGAAGTCATCCATCAATCATGCCTGCACCTGACTCTGAGGCTTCACAGACCCTCATCCTGGTACTGTGTCTCTCGGATCTTCTTTATCAACCTTGACTGAATCTGCATGCCCATCATCTGTATCTCGACTCCTGGAACAATAACCTTTATGCCCAGGCTATCCAAGTCTACTAATAAGTGGCAATTCGTTGTCAAGTACATCGCTACTGGATATCTGCTTAAGGCATCGGCAACTATGTTAGCCTTTCCTGGATGATACTATAGTAAAATATCAAAAATCTTTCATCAGTTCTAGCCACCTGCGCTGCCTTATATTCAGCTTTTCTATGTAAAGATGTACTTCAAGCTCTTATGGTTAGTGTATATTTTTATATGCTCTCCGTAAAGATAATGTCTCCACGGCTTTAGAGCGAAGATCACCGCTGCTAATTTTAAGCCATGAGTGGGATAGTTTATCTCATGTGGCCCCAACTGTCTAGAAGAATATGCCACTACCTTCTTGTTCTTCTCTAGAACACATCCCAAGCCCTTCCCCAAAGCATCGCTATAAATGACAATTACACCTGTCCCCGATAGCACCGTCAAAACAGGCGCTGTGGTCAATCTCTTCTTTAGCTCATTAAATACAGCCTGATATTCTTTGGTACACATGAACTGTACATCCTTCAGAGTGAGTCTAGTCAATGGCTCTGCAATCCAAAAAAAATCCTTCACAAATTTCCTGTAATACCAGGCAAATCCTAAGAAGCTTCTAATCTCTACAACAGAAATCGGAGTGGTCCATGACTCTATAGCAGCAATCTTCTTTGGATCCACCAAAATTCTCTCTTCAGTCACCCTATGCCCAAGAAACTCTACCTTATCTAGGAAAAACTCAAATTTTGAGAGTTTTCCATAGAGCTTCTCTAGTCACCCCATGCCCAAGGGTCTATAGCACAATCCTTAGATGCTTCTCATGCTCTTCCGGTATCTTCGAATAGACAAGGATATCATCTATGAACACTACTATGAACTTGTCAAGGTACTGGTGGAACACCTTGTTCATCAAGTTCATGAAGATTTTATGGGCATTAGTCAACCCAAATGGCATCACCATAAACTCATATTGGCAATATCTTATCTGAAATATAGCTTTCGAAATATCTTCCTTCTTCAGCTTCAACTAATGATAGCCAGACCTCAAATCAATCTTCAAAAATACTCTCGTACTGCTCAACTGATCAAAAAGATCATCTATTCTTGGTAGCGGGTATTTATTTTCGATGGTAAAATTGTTCAGAGCCCTGTAATTAATGCACATTCGCACCGACCCATCTTTCTTTGGTACTAATAAGACCGGGGCTCCCCAAGGTGAGGAACTCGATCTAATGAAACCCTTATTTAGCAATTCATCAACCTGCTTCTTCAGTTCTGCCAGCTCATTATTGTTGATCCTGTAGACCTATTGCGACACCGGCTCTGCCCTAGGTACTAAGTCAACAGAAAATTCAAGATCTCTGTCCGGGGGCAATCCTGGTAGCTCCTCAGGAAATACGTCTAGAAACTCTACAATAATAGGGTATAGCAAGTCATTCTCTGCTACCATGGCTCCACAAATAATTCTATCACTCTACTCAACTCCTCCCCTAATAAAATCAAATTTTGGCTCTCCTGGAGGGCAGAATAGTACACGTGCTCCACGATAGTATATATTAGCATTGTGTAAACTCAACCAATTCATTCCAAAGATAATGTCAAAACTCGGAAGTAGAACTACGAGTAAACTAGAATCCAAATTATGGCCTCCCAAGGTAACACGACGCCCCTTGCAAGTATCACTGACTAGGATAGTGCCTCCACCAGTCGTGATCTTGCAACTCCTACTCAAGTGTTTTATTACTAAACTATGCTTAAGCACAAAGGATACAGATATGAAGCTATGCGATACGGGTGGTGTGGGGAAAGCACCATTGGATCTGGAACCACGCACTCTAGTCTTGGGTAGCATTCTGAAAGGTCGAAAATAACAAGAATCTAATTGATATGGCACAAGATAAGGAAGTATTCAAGAAGGAAAATCACCTATGAAAGAGGTACGATTGCTCGAAAGAAAATAATAAGGGTTAGAAAGTTGAATATATGGGAACCCTAGTTGTGATTGAGTATCTTTCTATTCCTAGTATGTATATCCTATAGCAGGCTCACAGTCTTACATCTAACTTGAGTACCACTATGAGTTCGCAACCTTGTGTGAAACAAGACCTGCATGGGCCACCACTAAAAAATGTGTCACGACCCGCACCCTAGATTTGGGCATGAGTCATGGGTACGTCCAGCCTACGTCGTAGTGTCAGCAGTAGAACATTGTACTATAAGCCACATGTATAATCTATAACTCATAATATATATTCATCTCCATAATCTACTCAATCACAAGCACTAGTTTAAATGAAAATACTAAGATAATAATAAAATAATAGTCTCGATGCGGGTCCAAGGAGTCTCTCCAAAACTAAATATCTAAAGTACAATATTCAAAATACTTTAGAAAAATTATCAGAGAATAATCCGGTCCAAAATAACTAACAACAATCAACTACTCTACTAAACTACTCTATTTCAGATGGTATCTGAGCTGCTAACTCTCCATGATCCTCCGGAAGGGCAAGATCAGGCTCTATTATATTGCTAGGATACGGTCCATAATATGTAGGGATTGCATCCTCATCGTAGTTACCTAAAATTTGGTTATACAGTCAGGAAAGGAACGAGTATATCACAGTAAAAATAGTTCCAACATCTGGTAGAAGATATAAGACAATAAATAGTAAAGAATATATGATAACAACAAAACTGAAATCTCAATAAGAAAACTAGAATAACTAAATACTAAAGTCCTATCATGGCAAAGATGTAGTAAAATAACTCAAAGTAATAAGAAAATAACTATAATGTATAGAAGAACAGATAGGAACAACTATTCTATGTGATTTGAAATACCTTGTTGACATGTGAACGACTAAGGGGTAAAATCCGACAAACCACACATGTCGTGCATGGCTATTATTATTCCAGTAAGACCATAGGATGGAAAGGATAGTTCACATGTCTTTGGTTGTCAACTAGTTAGAGAGAGCTATGTAATGCCCTGTTCCACGGAAAGGTATTACGCTGTAATTATATATGGATTAGGCCGAAAGAATAAAAGTGGTACGAGAAATCGAGATGCTTGGTGTGATGATGATGTATTTCTTAACTTGGCGGATGGGATATCTTATACGACGTGGTTCGAATGTATGATTATGCCAAGTTAAAAGACTGTGTATCGCATTGGATCATTCTTGAGGGATCGTAGACGAATATGGGATCGTGGCATAGAAACAATATTTATATAAGTTAGTGGATCTGTCCCTTCTCCTCTACACCTCTATACCCTAATAAAATGAATGCTAGTATTACTTTAGTTGTATGTCATAACTATATCTTTCTCTAGTCCACACAATAAATGATGCCTTATGTTTAATGAAGTTGTAATTAATAAAATGCATGAATAAAGAACTGCTAGTACTATTGATACAAGAATGCTATAAAGTAAGTCTGCCATGAGAAAGAAGTAATATTACGCAATCTATTTTATATATTGGTAACACTGAGAATAGAACATTTAACATCTGTACAGGTATAAGTGCATCATTACACAATAACTATGAAGGGAACGCTTCATATGCGAGCATAAATATGGTTTTGTACCACCAGGCCACGATAATATCTGTAAGTTGGGAGCTACGGGTCACCAACCGATATGATAATGAATAAAATAAGAAGGATAAATAATGCTATGCTTTACTTATATTTCTTTACCATACAATTTATGCTTAGATTTTATTTGCATAGTCGTTACATGGTCAGGGACAATTTATGCACAAGGTTGGTAAGTTTTCACGAACGAGATGCACCGGGGCACCGGGATTGTTCGGCCTAAGAGAAAACATAGTACTTTGGCAGCACTGGATATAAATGAGACATTCAATGGGGATCACAACCTCATGAATGGCGCTTCGTATGCAACCTCATGAATGGCGCTTCGTATGCCCTTCGACGTCCTATATGGCATGTCCCTCGTGGTGCAAAAGTATATCAATAATGACCCTCATGTAGTTAGGCTGCATACTAATGAGAATATTTATACAGGCTTAAAATTATCTCTGTTAGAATGATTCGTATTAATTATGCTGTGACTAATCCTTTATTTTCAGGAATACGACGAGTGGGCTATTGGTAAGAACCGTCGTTAGGCAATATGTACATACCTCATATATATATTTAATGTATACTGTTGCTTCCAAAGTATGTTTCATTATGCTGATGAATACACTAGTCATTGAAATAAACCTAGTTCCTATAGAAAGATCACTAAGTAAATATGCATACTTTTCACATGAATACTTAGGGTCGATTTAGGCGAGTGGGCTAGTTTCTGCTCACCAGTACGCGATATGTTCTGACCCACGTTTGTGGGCATCCCCAGGAACTCAGTGATCGGGGAGTGGTTGGAACGGTTCTGAAGCATCAAAGCATTGTTGGGGCACACAAAAAATCTTCATCCGTTGGAGGCATCTTTTGTTATAGAGGGCATAATGTATGGAACAATATAATTTCAGTTATATCAGTGAGATTGTAAGCCAAGATGACAAATATCAATGTAAGCCAATTGGCGATTATCAGTTGTATTTGAGAGCTTTGTAAATATTTTGTTAGCCATGTACCCAATTATTATTATCAAAAAAGAGAAGCTTTTTATTATATTCATTGTGACTTCAATTTGTCTACTTAATTTTGCTGCGATATCGTTATTTCTGAGATATACCATGCCTTGTCTATCTTCTTGTCTTGTACAAGTACATTCTATGCTTGTACGATATCATGCTCGTGGCTACTTTAGGTTCTTCAGAATCGGGGCATGATAATTGGCATCAGGGCACGGTTTATGCGTCCTTGGACTCAAAAAATTTAAAATCAAAGTTGCCTCCACGATTACTCAAAGATGTATTTATGGATACTCAAAGTTGCATCAGTGACTATTCAAAGTTTCTTCAGCGATTAGTTACAGTTGCCTCAGTACGTATTCAAAGTTGTCTTCTGTGAGTATTCAAAGTTGCTTATGCGATTATTTAATTTGCATCTGTAATCGTTCTGTGTTGCTTCTACTATTGTTCGAAAGTGTTTTCACAATTGAGAATATTTGACCTATTGTTCGAAAGTGTTTTCACAATTGAGAATATTTGACCGCTTGGCTACACTTACTGAATATTCCATACAATGAACCTAAATATTATGATGCCCTAATTATGGTGATTCTTTATTTGTAAATGATACCAAGAACCCATCAATAATTCAATGCAATAGATAAGTAACTTGTGATTAATATTTTGTATGTGGAAATAAAAGAAATCAATATATGTGCTGTAATCAATGTGAATTATGCATGAGCAATTTCAATTGAGTAAATTAATAGTAAAGCTGAGTTTATTCATGTGCGATGGCAGGATTATATTTTATGTCTAAGCATGAGAATTATTTTATAGCATGCAATGCTACCATGTGAAGGTAGTGTGAGATGGACATTTGATCAGTGTAAAAATGATGTGACAGTCAGGAAATTGCTTTTTTTTAGTGGTATATTCCTCTACCCTCTTAGTGATGCATATGCAGTGACCCTTCCATAAGTGATGGTATTGAGCCTACCAGTAAAAATGGGGTAGTGCCAAAAATTAGTCGGGAAAAATGCCTTATTGTATACGATATGAGTGTTGTAGGACCGTGTATGAAAACTCTAGAGGGGGTGAATAGAGTTTATGTATGCAGCAGAATAAAATTACCTGTTAAAAAAATAATTTTATGGCATGCAATGGTGATCAACAACTAGCAGTTATAATAGATCTCATGTGTAAGTGATACTACTAGCAGTGCTATGAATATACTTATATATATGTAGTAGAGTGAGTATCTTGTGTAAGTGATACTACTGTCCAAGTTCTGATATGCTCAAGATTTTAAGAAAATTACGATTTGTAGTATGCTATAAAAGTTTTATGAAAAATGTACAAGTGATCTCATCATAATACTAGTATAGATATCATGCTCATACACTTGGTTTTAAGATAGGCTGTATTCTCAGTAATTTGTTTTTAGACAAGTTATTAAAAAAAGTTATAATTACAGTCAATTACTGAATGAATGAAAATTGTATTTAGGAAATGTTTGTAAATAGCTCTTTGTATATCATTACTCAGTGAGGTGTTTTGTTATTATTAATTAGTTGTAGGGGCCAATTCCTAAATAGCGGTGGTCCGAAGACTCTTAAGTACCGTATCGCTTAAGGCTGTTTACACCTTATTGACAGAAGGACCCTTTTGGCTATTAACAATAATTTTTACACCTTTAGAGCATAATATTGAAGAGTCATTTAACAATAGTTTCTTCGTACACAGTTAAGAGAAATTATACAACGATATTTCAATAAATTGAATGAGTACAATAAACTACTACAAATAAAAAAAATTGCATTACCATAATGACTTAACAGTCATATTTTTGTGTTGGTGCAATTTCTATGAGAATGTCCATTTTTGGCTTTTTGCAATCACCAACTTTTTTCTTTGATATTACATCTTGTCGCAAATTGTTCCACCTATATAATTACAACAAGACTTTGGTATCCATGATTTGGATCTATACTGATTAGTTTTTGGAATCCAGATAAACATATTTATATTCACTAATCTTCGTGCTTTGCAAAAGTGTGAAGTATCCTTTCAATCCATAATAGTGACATGTAATAGTGATGTTTGGGTTAAAACCAAGTGTATGAGCATGATATGTCATGTGATTATTTTTCTTAGGTGTGGTGTAGATAAAGGCATGATTATGTGATTTACCAATCATCTTGTCTCTCTTATGTGAGTATCTTGTTTCCTTTTCTTTGGATAAGTATCGTGTGTGTCCAGTGCTAGATTGGGTTATAGGTTGTATAACCTATTTACCCAGTCTCTTCTTTAACTTTTTAGAGCTAACAAGTAATTTATCATATTTAGCAGAAAGATCCTTAATCTTAAGTGAGGCATTAGAGTACTTCTACTTTTCCTATTTTAGGTCCTCTTTAAGTTTAGCATTTTCTTGATTGCTTTCATCAAACCAGTCAAGAGCTTCTTGCAAGCTAAGCTTAAGTTTGGAGATTTTAATTGATTCATCAGAAGACGAGTTTTCTCTACCTTCCTTAAGTAAGAAAATAAGCTGATCATTCTTAAGCTGATAAGATTTAATATCTTTTCGAGCTTGCTTATAGTTATTTCTAAGCTTATTAAAGTCTTCAAAGAAATCATTAAAATCATCAGACAATTCATCATACGAAATATCTTTTGCTAGTGAGTCATCATTTAACTCGCTTACCATTAAGCACAAGTCTGTCGTATGTTGAAATTTTTGTCATTCCTGTATTGGATGCTTGTATCAGTTCCATTTCTTACAGTATGGCATAAGCCAGAAGTTTCTTTATTGCCATTACTGTTGCTTGGAGTATCAACAACTTTTTCTATACTTGTTGCTTGCTTTTTAGGACTCAAGCTTGTTGTGTCTTGAGTTCTTTCTTCATTGTCTTCACCATCGCTCTAATATGTTTCTTCCAGTATTTTCCATATTTTATGTGATGTTTTGCACTTGGAAATGCTTTTGAATTCATCTTTGCTTAGAGGACAGTTGAGCATGTACATTGATTTTGCATCATCGCTTGCTGCTTTCTTTTTATCTTCGGTATATTCATCATCTGCTTTGTCAACTCTTTTGTAACCATTAGTAACATAAGTCCATAAGTTAAAGCTAAGAGAATTTAGAAAAATACTCATATGTATTTTCTTGAATAAATATTTAGTACTGTTAAAAATAGGTAGCTTATCAAGGATTTGGCTTTCACTAATAATGGGAAAGAGTGATCGTGTTATTGTCATGTGTTATACACTTTGGATGTTAATTCAGTAATCAAGAGAACTCACTCTAATACCAATTATAGGGGCAATTGGTATGAGCAATAGTTCCTATATAAAGAGCACCTGCTTTGATACCAATTATAGGACCGTGTATGGCAACTCTAGTAGGGGGTGAATAGAGTTTATTATGCAGCGAAATAAAATCACCTGTTAAAAAAATAATTCTATGGCATGCAATGGTGATCAACTACTAGCAGTTAGAATATATCTCATGTGTAAGTAATACTACTAGCAGTGTAATGAATATACTTATATATATGCAGTAGAGTGAGAGAAACCAAATGCAAACACCAAGATGTATAATGGTTTCTCTTTGAGAGGACTAGTCCAGTCCCGATAACTCAAGCTCAGAGTTTTATCCACTATAATCACCAATAGTTTATCATAAGCTTTGATCCGAAGGCTTGCCACTTCTTTACAATACGAGGTTTGATCCAAAGTCTCACAACTTCACAGCTAGAGAGAGAACTACTTATAGAGCCAAGCACTTTATAACTCTGTAGACTGAGGTCGTACTTGACATTAGGAAGGCTAGGGAGTTGGTCTTTGAGATAGGAAAGTTAAAGCTCGAATGTTTGCTCATAATTGAATAGAAGGATTAAGAATGGTTGAGTGAGTAGGAATGTAGAAATCCAATTCTATTTATAGTGTGTTGGGAAACAAAATTTAGGCAGAAATTGGATGGGTTTCAGTTCAAATTTTTGAACATTGGGCCAGGAAATCAGGGATATTATTATTGTGCTGATTTCATACTAAAGGGGTAACCGAGTTCGATCCGAGTTAGGCATAAATTCGACCCGACTTTGTTTTCAATGTATGGTAGACTTTGTTAATGAATATGGCATGATTTGGTGGATAGATTTGTTGTTTTATTTGAGTGGACTAGGTATCTGGGTATAAGTACGTTGATTCGCCAGTGCAACCCAGTTTACATCAATCCTAGACTCAAATAAATAAAAGATTATTTTTGAATATTAAACCAAACTTGATAAACAAATCTTTTAGCTGGTGTCGAGTATGTCTTTAGTATTAATAGAGTTGATATACTTTGTATCAAGTATCTGCTTCATTTGTATTTTAGATCTAATATTTGATAATTATCATAATCAAGTTGACTGTGACTACTTTGTGCCAACAAGTGTCCCTTGGATATTTTGGATTGTTTATCAACATAGGACCTTGGATAGTTGGATTTGAGTTGTCAACATTAGACCCTCGATAGCTTAATGTTACATGGGATAGCAAGGAAGTGAGATGGTATGAGGTGGACGCCTAAGTTGGGATAACGAGTTGGATTATATGGTGGCTTAAATAGGCTGGGTAAAAGTTTTAAATTTTAGCATCGATGATCGAATGTTACTATCGATAAATAAGTTGGATCATATATCCAGTGAGATTGGTTAGGATTGATTGGGAATCATAAGCGGGATATTATGTTTGGTTACCTGAATTTGGAAGTTCTTGGAAATCAATTGAAGCTGGACCGAGTATGTGGTAAACTATTTTTTTTGACCTTAGGTGTGTAGCATTTACTACATGCCTAACTTAAAAAGTGTAGCAGCCGTGAAGTAGGAATATTTGAACCTAGCGATTGACAAATAATATTTAATCAGCATATGAACTTGTAGGATTACAAGTAACTAATCGATGAACCTTATTATCTGGCAATATATAAAAGTTTGTCAAGTGGTTCGATGGATGGAATACAAATAAAGCTTGAGTTATAGTACGTTGGGATAAATACTATCGACGAAAAGTTTTGTCGTATCAATAACCGTTGATTGACAGATATAATTGATCAAATTATTAATATGGGGTGATCCCTAGCTTGGTGGGTTGACCAATATACCGAGTCCGTGAATAATTATCGAAGGTGGTTAAAAGAGAGAAAAATCTATGAGACATTGATGAGGTGATGCAATTAAGTTGATGGTTAATGTGAATGAAAGTTGACCCTATCAAAACAAAGTTGGCAAAAGTATGTTCGATGGAATGAATCGGAAGAAATAAATTTTTAATATATTGGTTGGATGATATTATCGGTTATAAATTATTTAGTTGATACAGAACACATGAATACATAATATAAATGTAAATGAATTAAGAGCAAGGATTATGAACAATATACTAGTAAAGGTAATTTATCGGAATTTAATTTTGGGTTAGTTGCCTTACCCAATCAGACGCACGAGAATTCAAGTAGGATATGTTGGTACAACTAGAGGATGACTATAAAATCAGAAATAAAATAATATTTTAGAACAAAAACTGTTGGATGGATAAGTTTGGGAATTGACGGTTGCTAGAGTTGGATTTGATTGCTTCGACTGGGATGGAAATCAATAATGGGTTCGGTTAGATAGATTATTTTGGAATGATTTCTTGGAAATCAAGTTGGAATGAGAAATAAATCATAATAAAAGATAGAAATGTCACTTGAGAATTTTGATTGAAATTTCATACATTGGGAAGAGAAACTTGTTATGTGATATAGCTAATGCGACTATTGTACGTGATATATTATGATCATTAAATATAATAGAATTTTGTAGCTTGGACAGCGACATGACTAAAGAAAACTCTGGATTGATAAGAATTTTGATGCTACTAATGATGGAAAAAAGATTAATAAAAGTTTGAATGAAAGAAATTACAATATTGAGGGAACAGTCAGAACGATTATAAATACAATTTGGTCATAATAAAGAGACGAATGATGATATTCTTAATGTAATCAATCAAAGTTGGATGGATCAAAATAAGATGATGACAGGTAAAATTATTCATAAGAGGTAGGAATGACGGAATTGACATTAAAAGAAGGAATATTGTAATTCAAAATTAATAAAAAATTTGTTATGGTCGGTTTGTCTTAAATAACTAAAGTATCGTGCTTAGGTTAATGGATTAACCTGGGCAGTCCCTAGGAATTTTTTATATTTTGGCAGAATAAGAAGATAGCGATTATGGCAAATGGTCATACGAAGGAACACTATGAACATTATAAAATAATTATGCATATGATGGACCGAAAGAACATTGGCAAGTATTGAGAAGTGCTTAGCCCAAAACTTGATTGTAACGTGTCAAAAAGATATAGACAAGATTGACCGAATAAGTGTCGTAAGAAATTAGAGTTATAGAAAATCAATCTTAAAGAACAACTTGGCCGGAAGTATTAAATGATCAGTAATGAGGAATAGAATTTCCTTTGTAGCCATTTGGTTTCTCTAACCATTAGCATTGGTTAAGTGCATTACATTTTGTGTACGCCTGAAATGTATGTACATTCTGTACGAAGTGGTGAACAGAATTCAAATGGAGCTGCAGAAGAGTATTGAGGAATGGAAGAATATGAACAAATTATTTGGGAAGAAAAGATATGGGTTGACTTAAGTGATATGGTTAATTGAGATATTCTTTTAGGTTTTGAGGATAAAATTTTTTCAGAGTGGTATATTATGTAATGCCCAGTTTCGCGAAAAGGCATTACGCTGGATTTATAGATGGATCAGACCGATGGAATACAAGTGGTGTAAAAAATTGAGATGCTTGGTATGATGATGTTGTATTTCTTAACTTGGCCGGATGGGATATCTTAGGTGACATGGTTCTAAAGTATGATTATCCCAAGTTAGAAGACTGTGTATCGCGTTAGATCATTCTTGCGGGATTGTAGGCAAATATAGGATCGTGGCATGGTACCAATATATATATAAGTGAGTGGACCTGTCCCTTCTCCTCTACTCCTTCATGCCCTAATAAAATAAAAGTTAGTATTTTTTTGTTGTATGTCATAACAATATGTTGCTCTAGTGCACACAATAATAATGAAGCCTTATGTTTAATGCTGCTGTAATTAATAAAACACATGAATAACGAACTGATAATACTATTGATAGAAGAATGCTATATAGTAAGTCTGCCATGAGAAAAAAGTAATGTAACATAATCTACTTCACATGCTAGTAATAATAAAAATGGAACATTTAACATCGGTACATGTATAAGTGCATTATTGCATAGTAACTATGAAGAAAATGCTTCATATGCAAGCATAAATATGGTTTGGTACCACCGGGCCACGAGAAGGTCTGTAAGTTGGGACCTACGGGTCACCAACCAATATGAGAATAAACAAAACGAGAAGGATCAATAATGCAAGACTTTACTTATATTTCTTTACCATGCAATTTATGCTTAGATTTTATTTGCATAGTCGTTGCTTGGTCAGGGATAACTAGTGCACAAGGTTTGGTAAGTTTTCTCGAACGAGATGCACCGGGGCACCGGGATCGTTCGACCTAGGAGGAAATATAGTACTTTGGTAGCACTGGGTATAAACGAGATATTCATTGGAGATCAAAATCTCATGAATGGCGCTTCGTTCGCCCTTCGAATTCCTATATAGCATGTCCTACGTGATGTGAAACCATATCACCAATGACCATCATGTAGTTAGGATGCATACTTAACGAGAATATTTATGCTTGCTTAACGTTATCTCTGTAAGAATGATTCGTATTAATTATGCTATGGCTAATCTTTGTTTTGCAAGGATACGAAGAGTGGGTTATTGGTAAGAATTACCATTATGTGATATATACATATGTAATATATATTCAATATATACTGCTACTTCCAATGTATGTTTTATTATGCTGCTAAATACTCTGATTATTAAAATGAACCTAGTCCTATAGAAACATCACTAAGTGAATGTGCATACTTTTTACATGAATACTTAATGTCGGTTTAGGCGAGCAGACTAGTTTTTGCTCACCAGTACGTGATACGTACTGACCCACAATTTTGGGCATCCCCTAGTACTCAGTGATCGGGGAGTGAATGGAACAGTTCTGAGGCATCGAAGCATTGTTGGGGTGTGCACAAGTTCTTCTTCCATTGGAGTCGTCTTTTGTTGTAAAGGGCATAATGTATGGAACAGTGTAATTTTAGCTGTATCAGTTAGATTGTAAGCCAAGACAAAAAATATTAATGTAAGACAAATGGCCAAGTATCAGTTATATTTGAGAGCTTTGTAAATATTTTGTAAGCCATGCACTCAATTATCATTATCAATAAAGAGAAGTTTTTTATTATATTCATTGTGTCTTCAATTTGTATGCTTAATTTTGTGGTGATATCGTTGTTTCTGAGATACACATTGCCTTGTTTATCTTCATACCTTGTACAAGTGCAATCTAGGCTTGTACGAAATCACGCCCGTGGCTACTTTTGGTTCTTCAGAATTGGGGCATAACAAGCTATCCAGAAAGAAAAAAATCTATATTTCTAGGGGCATGATTGCTTCGCTTCTGTAAACTAAGAAGAATCGTGTACTGCCAATTAGGGTTCAAACCGTTGTGCGATAGGCCCAGAGATATTTCCCAAGTTTCTCGTTTTAATCACCTTTATTAGACGAACTAAACTTCTTGAGTAGCTTGATAATAATTTTGTTGAACGCTTCTGCTAATCTATTTCATACTAGATTATACATAGTCGAAGCTACATTTTGGATTCGATTTTTATTCCAAAACTAATAGAAAGCGTGGTTTGTAAACTGTGGACCATTATCGTGGATGATTCTCTGTGGAAGCCCAAAATGGTAAATAACGTAAAGTTTGACAAATTTGATCATGTTTGGTGTTTGTATCTCAATGAGCAGTATGTCTTTTGCCCATTTGGAGAAGTAGTCAGTTATAGCAAGAAATAGATAGATTAATTGATAGATAGATAGATAGATAGATAGATAGATAGATAGATAGATAGATAGATAGATAGATAGATAGATAGATAGATAGATAGATAGATAGAGAAATAGATAGATAGATAGATAGATAGATAGATAGATAGATAGACAGATAGACAGATAGATAGACAGATAGATAGATAGATAGATAGATAGACAGACCGACAGATAGATAGATAGATAGATAGATAGATAGATAGATAGATAGATAGATAGATAGATAGATAGATAGATGGGTAGTTAGATATATCTATCTATATGTATAGATATATAAACATATAGCTAGATATATGCATAGGTATAGCTAGATAAATATATATATATGAGTTTTGGTATATATATGGGTATATGTGTGTATGTGTGAATAGGTATACATATAGATACGTAGATATGTATATATATGATAGATATATATATTCTAGGCTAGATTATTAACTAGGTATATATCTATATGCATAGATAGATAACTAGAGGGGTAGTTAGAGGGGTATTGGAGGATATCTCAAAACCTTGAGATATCAAGGTATCTCAATACCTTGAGATATCCAAGGTATTGAGTTTCGAGCGGAATTTTTGAGCAATTGCCTAGGGATAAGTTTAGAGATGGGTTTTTATGTATTGGTATATATAATTAAGCGTGATAGCATAGGTTTTAGCGGGTTTAGGCGGGGTGCGTAGCCTAAGTCGAGGTATCGGATACCGAGGGTATCCCGGTATCTCGAGGAGGCGAGTTTGAGGGTTTACTAGCTGAACGAGGTAGTTTTGACCTAAAATTTTAGGGGCACCCTAGTTTGACCTAGTGTTGACCATTTTTGTCCTCGTTGACATTAAAAGTCAATATTTGACCTAGTTTTGACCTAGAGTTGACTTTTTGGACCTCGGGATGACTTTTTTACCCGAATTTTACTAGTTTGACCCGTTCGACCTAGAATATTCCTAGAAGCCTATTTTTAATTATTTTATATCAGTTTAAATCCATAGAAACCTGTTTAATTCTGTTTTTCGTAATAGGTTCTTGCGACGCCGGTCCGGATCTCGATACTCATAAGTTGCTCAGGACCTCAGGCGAGTACCTACCTCTGATAGTTTTCATTTTATGATAGCGTTTATATCACCTGCTCTAGAACTGTAATGCTTGATTCTAACACATTGTTACACGAGCTGGTACTAGTGGATCCCATCATGAGATGCTATCCCCCTTACCGTGTTCAGCGGGTACTCTATCACGTATATTTCATCATGTGCTTCGTGTATTGATTCTCATGTGCTATCATGTGCTTCTTGTGCTCTCGCCTTCATGTGCGCGAGCTATTTATCATGTACGTAGCGTGTTGTGGTTGGATCCAAGAGTATTAGTGGGGGAGGGGAGTAGGAGTTGGTTATGTGATCAAAGCCAAACAGTATTCATGTGTATGTCGGTTATGCAACTCACGCATAACGGAGTTATCGTAGTTTATTCATGTGCAACCAAAGCCGATGACATAATGAACTTGTGCTCAAGGCACTTAGCTGGTATTCATGTTTTCTCACATGCAGTTACTTCTCCACTACTTGTCTTGTTCTCCAGTTTATATTGCAGCTACTTTATCTGCTCCATTATGTATTTATTTACCTGTGCATCTTGTATACTTTTCTTTTGCTAGTCATATACACCTTACCTTGTATTTGGAGTTTCTTTCAGAGTTATGTACTTCGCTCCAGTCCTGACTGGGCATATTTTTTTCCAGAGGATCATCAGGATTTTTGCCCGACATTCTACGGGCCAGGCGTCGAGGAGTGTTGTGACCCCGAGACTGAGGAGGAGCCCGTCGAGGAGACGCCGTTAGTGCCCTAGTTAGCTAGGTGGGTTTCCTGGGTTGTTCCTAGTAGCTTTTCTGGATGACTGTATTATTATTTTGTTGTAAGATATTGTAGACTATAGACTTAGACTGTATATTTTGGATATTGTATTGCTCTCTTTGGTTCTTGTTTCCTTTACTATCTCATCGTGTTTTTACTCTTTCCTTAGTTATTGTGATTGAGGCATATATATACTGCGTGCTTGCCCTCCTTTTGGAGAGGTTATTGACAGGTTTTGTGAGATAGATTTGGTTGACTTAGAATGAACCTTTACAGCGTTCTACCGCCGATTCTGCGGCGTAGGCTGGACGTACCCACGACTCATGCCTGATTTTTCGGGTGCGGGTCGTGACACATTTTTGGTGGCGGCCCATGCAGATCTAGTATGCAGGTCTAGTTTTTAGGTCTACCTGCAATAGGATATAGGATATATGCTGAGAGAGAGTGTGCTCAATCACAACTAGGACCCTTCCTAATTTCTTTTGCTATCTTTAACTTTCCTGAAATTGTTTTCTTTTGCAATATTACTGTCCTTCATTGATGATATCGTATCTTGCACCGTATTGATTTTTTTTGATCTATGTTCTTCTTGATTTTATTCCAGCACTTGCTTTATTTAATTTTGGTGCTTTCCATAGCTTTGTGTCTGTATCTTTTTCTGTAGACACCATCTTGTTGCGGAACCTTTAGCTAGACTCTGCAAGATCACGACCGGGGGTGGCATTATCCTAGTTAATGATGTCTGCAGAGACCGGAGAGTTACCTTGGGAGGCCGGGAGTTAAGTGTGTGGCTACTCGTAATGCCACTTTTGAGCTACGACATTGTACTCAGGATGATTGGTTGAGTATGCATTGTGCTAGTATAGATTATCGTGGAGGCAGAGTGTTGTTTAGTCCGTCGGGTAAGCCAGAGTTTGAGTTTGCCAGAGGAGCAGCGGAGCAGAGCGAGGGAGTCTTCTGTGGAGCCCTGGTGGTAGAACAGAGGTTGCAACATCCACTGATAGCAGAGTTCATAGATGTCTTTCCGGAGGAGTTGCTAGGGTTACCTCCGGACAGAGATATGGAGTTCTCTATAGACATGGTGCCAGGTGCAGAGCCGATATCCCAGCACGTATATAAAGTCAGCAACAGTGAGCTGATAGAGTTAAAGAAGCAGGTGGATGAGCTCCAGGATAAGGGATTTATCAGATCTAGTTCTTCTCAGTGGGGTGCTCCGGTACTTTTTGTGCCGAAGAAGGATGGGTCGATACGGATGTGTATCGACTACAGGGCTCTGAACAACCTCACAATCAAGAACAAGTATCCGCTGCCGCGTATTGATGATCTTTTTGACCAGTTGAGCGGAGCGAGGGTGTAATCCAGGATTGATCTGAGGACAGGCGACCACCAGGTGAAGGTCAGGAGGGAGAATATTCCGAAGAAAGCTTTTCGGACTAGGTATGGACAGTATGAGTTCATGGTGATGCCGTTTGTATTGACTAATGCCCCAACAGTGTTCATAAATCTGATGAACAAGGTGTTCCATCAGCATCTGGACAGGTTTGTAGTGGTGTTTATAGATGATATCTTGGTGTATTCGAAGACCCCAGAGGAGCATGAGGAGCATCTGAGGATAGTGCTAGAGACTCTCAGAAAGGAGAAGCTTTATGGAAAGCTTTCGAAGTGCGAGTTCTTCCTTGACAAGGTTGAATTCCTTTGTCATGTGGTGACAGAAGAAGGGATCTCGGTAGATCCGAGGAAGATCATGGCAGTTGAGGCATGGAGTGCTCCGAGTTCAGTAGCAGAGGTCAGGAGTTTCCTGGGACTGATAGGTTACTACAGGAGATTTATTCAGGACTTTTCCCGGATTGCAGAGCCGTTGTCTAGGCTGACCTGGAAGGACGTGGAGTTTGTTTTGTCAGAGGAGTACCAGATCGCCTTTGATGAGCTGAAGAGGAGGTTGACGACAGCTCCAGTGTTGACATTGCCATCAGGGTCTGGACGATTCACTAACTATAGTGATGCATCGGGAAAGGGACTGGGTTGTGTGTTGCAGCAGAATGGGAGGGTGATTGCCTATGTTTCTAGGCAATTACGTCCTCATGAGAAGAACTACCCTACCCACGATTTGGAGTTGGCAGCAGTCATTTTGCTCTGAAGTTGTGGAAACACTATTTATACGGAGAGCATATAGAGATCTTCACAGACCACAAGAGCTTGAAGTATGTGTTTACCCAAAAAGAGCTGAACATGAGGGTAAGGAGATGGTTGGAGTTGATGAAAGACTTCGACATATTCTTGCAGTACCATCCAGGGAAGGCGAACGTAGTTGCGGATGCACTGAGCAGGTATCCGGTAGCTATGTGCCTGACTGCAGATCGTTATCTCCTGGCAGATCTAGAGAGCTTGGGCATTGAGGTGATAGTGCCTGGAGTTGAAATACAGATATGGGGACTGCTGATTCAGTCAGAGTTGGTAGACCGGATCAGGGATACACAGTTTGAGGATGAGTCCCTGAGGAGCATCAGGGCGTAGGTTCACATTGGATTATCAGATGATTTCACCATTGCTGATGATGGTTCATTACGGCACGGTACCAGGTTGTGTGTGCCGAGTGGGTCACTGCGCGAGGAGGTTCTTTAGGAGGTGCATCGATCCCAATACTCTATGCTTCCAGGTGCCAACAAGATATATAGAGATCTGAGAAAGCATGTATGGTGGTACGGGATAAAGCGGGAGGTAGCAAGCTTCGTATCCCGATGCTTAGTGTGCCGGCAGGTGAAGGCGGAAAGGCAGAGGCGAGGAGGTTTGCTCCAGCCGTTACCCATTCTGGAGTGGAAATGGGAGCTTGTGACCATGGATTTTGTTTCTGGACTTCTCCGTTCTCCAGGTGGAAAGGATGCGATTTGGGTCATCGTAGACAGGTTGACCAAATTGGCCCACTTTCTACCATTCAAAGTGGGTATGTCTACGGAAAGACTAGCAGAGATATATGTGCACCAGATAGTCAGCCTGCATGGAGTCCCTGTGAGCATAGTATCAAACTGGGACAGTCGCTTTACTTCGTATTTCTGGAGGAGTGTGCAGGCTAGCTTGGGCACCCAGCTCAAGTTCAGTACTACATATCACCCACAGACAGACGGTCAGTCAGAGAGGACTATCCAGACACTTGAGGACATGCTTCACACTTGTGTTCAGGATTTCAGAGGCTCTTGGGAGGATCACTTGCACTTGGTAGAGTTTTCTAACAACAACAGCTACCAAGCCAGTATCGAGATGTCACCATTCGAGGCGTTGTATGGATGGAGGTGTCGCACTCCGTTATCATGGGATGATGTAGGCGAGAGAGCTTTGCTTGGCCCGGAGATGGTGGTTGATGCGGCGGAGAAGGTCAAGCTTATTAGAGATAGACTTCGGGTAGTGCAGGACAGGCAGCGACATTAGGCCGATAGCCACCGGAGACCTTTGGAGTTTGAGGTATAGCTTAGAATCAAGATTTTGTTCTTGTGTTTGCTTGTGATTGCTTGTTTTAGATTAACTGTTGAGACCTTGTTTATGCTAGGTTGGAGATCTGGTGTTCCTGAGGATTTCTTCGACGCGGGGCACTATTCGCTTCGGTGGAGGCGGGAAGCTTAGCCCACGTTTCGTCAGACCCTTTCGCATCCTTGAGAGGGTCGACGCTGTGGCGTATAGGTTAGAGTTGTCGCCTACCCTAGAGGGAGTCATGATGTTTTCCACATGTCGCAGTTGAGACGGTACGTGGCGGATACCAGTCACGTATTGGATCACTCAGAGATTGTGGTAGGCCCTACTCTTAGCTATCCAGAGCAGCTGGTGGAGATTCTGGATCGATGGGAGAAAGTATTGAGGAACCAGACTATTCCCGTGGTTTGCGTCGCGTGGAGGCATCACTCTCCAGGTGAGTCGACCTAGTAGAGGGAGGATGAAATACACGAGCGATACCCTTATCTTTTCGAGCCCTGAGGTATGGTTCTTTTCTTTTCCTTGCATTCCTATCCTAGTTTCGTCTTTTAATTTCGAGGACAATTTTATTTTAAGGAGGGTAGGCTTGTCACTACCCGATTCTAGAAAATAGGACTATATTTTTTATTTTTCTTTGGTAAATTATGTATTGTTTATAATTAATTATATTTATATTTAATTGATGGTTGTATTATTTTTCTATTGATTGTTTTAGGGTTTTGGCTAGTCTGGACCCATGTCAGACTGTCACGCCCCAGTCCCAAAATACGTAGGACTAGGAACACGTAAGCATGCCAGCCATATGGATATGGCAACTCCAATATATGGAAACCAAAATCCACACATACGTTATAATATGAATATCAATCCACCAGTAGTATAAACATATGTCACAAGTCACAGGGTATAATCTAAATCTCATCCACAAAAAATCAAATATAAATAAATAACCAGTATCTATAAAACTAGATCTCAATAAGAGGTATCTGAGGATGATAGTTGGATGGAAACAAATCCACTACCAACTCGAATATAAGAGCAAATACAATATAAGTACAACACAACAAACACCATATAAGAATACTATCTAACAATCACGGGCTCGAAGAGAAGACATCCTCGAAATATATGTAACCATCCAAATCTGCGCTCCTGCAAATACTAAAGAACAGATACACCTGGAAAGGGACCAGGTCCTTAGAGGGACGTAACAAGATACATAGAAGCAAGCCAATTTGAATACAGTAAACATGTATAATGTTTGAAAATATATAAGTACGCTGTACAAGATAATCTATATGAATGCAAATGAGGACAACTTTTCGACGTATGGGCAAGGGTAGGCTACTCGATCTAATCCTCATATCTCATACACTCGTCAGTGGACATCATCAGCCGATATACCTTTCGGGTAGCGACCCTCGGACTCCATCAATCGACATACCTCGGGGGTAGCGACCATCGGACACGACCACCATAGTGCGTTCTAGTTACTACGGTTTACCAGAGTGGTTAAAAGCCCATACGCCTAATGATTGTCCTCGATGATACTAAGTGCCATGTGTGTGTCAACATATTTAATACATAGTAATGACTGAAAGAAAACTACACTTGCAAGAAATATACAAAAATGTAATAAATATACAGAAATATACTAAGCATGCAAAATATTATATGCAATTTGGCAAGGTATCTTGCCTAGCAAGAAAGCTGTAAAGTGTAACGTCCCAAAGTCCAACACACAGGATCAGAAGCTATGGCCGCAGAACAAATATTTCCGGATGCTAAAATAAACA
Source organism: Iris macrosiphon (assembly GCA_036927795.1). Classification (NCBI taxonomy): domain Eukaryota; kingdom Viridiplantae; phylum Streptophyta; class Magnoliopsida; order Asparagales; family Iridaceae; genus Iris; species Iris macrosiphon. The sequence goes on along the minus strand of JAYESA010000001.1, from coordinate 103,925,123 downwards.
TCACCATCGTTCCCAGAATAAGCAAAATAGCTAAAAAGCACCTCCCTTTCGTCCAATTTGGACACAGGGGCAAAACGATAATTTCGGATAAAAGTGGGGTCCACGTGTGGCCTACTTTGCACCAAAAAATGTGCCAAGCGTAACAGTCTCTAAATAGGACAAATTATAGGTCAAATAACTCTAGATGTCAATACGAACCCAACGGTATATCCAAATATGGATTATGATGGGCTGAACACAATTTTGCCCAAAAAGTCAACTATGGGGCCCGCCAATTGGCGACTTGGTCAACTGTCTCAGAATTGCATGAAAATTGGGTCACAGGACCAGCGCGTTACCACGAGTCCAGTGGCACAAGTGTCCTCAAAATCTGACGAGCGAGCACAAAATGCGCGCGACTTCCACAAAAGTTGTGACACGGGTGTGTCCGCGGATACAGGCTGATTTCGGTGCGCACATGCGTCCGAATCAGTTTTACAATTTTTACGTGTTCGGTTACGCTGCGCGAACCGTTTGGTACACTTGGTACACGGCGAGACGGTCCCGTTTGGCGGGGCGCGTTCCGTTTCACAACTTTTAAAAATCTGAGAAAAGTGGGTTCGCGGAGTTTTCCAACGAATTTAATTCTGTTTACAACAATTAATAATCTAGGGTTATTTACCAGAAATTAAACTAGGTCAAGTGGTCTACGCATACCAAAAAGAATCATTGAATTCGGATCTCTGTGGTGGGAGATACGAACTCCGAAACATGGGTGGTCACTGTAGTTTTCTGCGATCCCAGAATTCGGTCTGTTTCTGCCAACTTTGGCACTATTTTCGCCTAGGGTTACGCGTTGTCCGAGGTCTACTAACACACAAATATGGAAGAGGGTTAAGGGGTGAGCATACCGGTGAAGACGGGGTGGCGTTTGGTTGAGCGAGTCGACGGGAAATAACTCCGGAACACAGGTACCTCGCTGTGGGAATCTGAAGTGCGCGGGATCACGGTCGTCGAGATTGGTTTGGACGGCCTGGCGGGGTTCTCTGGCTGTGGTGGCGGCGCTCTCTAGGTCTATATGGGAAAAGGGAGAGTCTGGATGATTAGGTTTAAGGTTTAGAGAAATAAATTATATATATATATATATATATATATATATATATATATGAGAGGGAAGGGAAGGGTTGGTTAATACCCGTGGATACGTGGGGGTCTTGGCTGTGGTTTACATAAAGGAAGTGGCTTGGAAGGTTAGTTGCAATAGGGGGGCGACGTTTGCTGTGGAATGGTTGGGAATGGTTTTCTTAATATTTGCTTTGGTTTGCTTATAGTTGGATTGTTATTTATTAATATTATTATTTGTTTATATTATTTTCTTTTCTTTTCTTTTCCTTTTTATAATACTTTCCCAATTATATATATATATATACATATATACTCATAAGAAAAAGTTCTAGATTATAATAATGTACACTATTAAGCTAGCAATTGCTCAAGGGGTCTCCTATATGAAATAAATTTCAAAAAATTCCTGATGGTCCCATAAATCCTCTAAGTGCACCAACACCTAAAATAAAAATTATTAAAAATCTATTTCTCCTAATTAGCCACTAATTACTACAATTAAATTAATAATTAATAATAAAAAAGGGGTATATACGATTTCTAGGAAGAGGGGTTTTACATTCTACCCAACTTATAAAAATTTTGTCCTCGAAATTAAAATTAAGCCACGATAGAATACAAGGATGGTATAAGATTTGCATTATTTAAAATGCAAGGCTAGGTTTAAAGGTGTGGGCGATATTGCGCGTTGCACATCCCAAAAATTATGGGAAAATCCACATGAGCGAAAAATAGGTTTCTTCATGTGTCATGTCCAACGGTGTGGACACCTAAATGCTCTTTTGCATAAAGCGCCCAACAATAGGAAAAATTGTACAAAGATGAGAATTGGATGATGGGCATATCTAGGATAAGGGTATAAAATTTGTAGGAAGGCAGTGGCTTGTGTAGTGCTCCAATTATCGGAGCACGATAAGGGGCGCTAAGTGATATAATTATTGCAAAATTAAATAAAAATATCGTGTTCTATCTCTAACTGGACTCAATCTAACCTTAGTCTCACTATCTCAGCCAAGTAGGTCTAATTTTGGGTGAGGGGTTCACAATCTATCGAACTTAAATTTATCCATCTATCACCTAAGGCTATACATCTAGGAAAACTATTTCTCAGATTATTTAATCATGTTATTCAATCCTTAAGGTTTTAACACCAAACATATCTCCTATGATATGTCCTTAATCAATTATAAAAGAGAGTCACTAAGTCATGTGATTAGCTTTATGGGGTATATCTAGTACTATCAGTGTCAACTTATACCAGCATGAGGTTTCGTCTTTCCAAAATAAGGGAAGACGGAGAGCAGTAATAAAGAATTCAAGGTGAAGGTGATAGAATACAAGTACGAGGTTCAAAGAGATTAAAGAATTCGAAAAGAGAGTTGTCAGGACAGTTGTGGATTAAATCCTATTTTTGGTAACTTCCTATTTACATGCTCGTATCAGTACAGTTATGTAACCGATACGATATGTCAGACATGTCTAGGGGCAAGTATATCCGTCTACTACCATATCTCAATCCACGTAAAGTTGTCATGCGAAGAGCGAACCAAGCGCACTAAGGTTAGCTATACCTTAATACACTGATTCTGATTAGACAATTATATCATTGTGTGCACCCAATAATACATATGCCATGAGCAAGCTCGATAAAAGAATAAGCTTGCAAAAACTAGGCTATAATAGCAGCATAAATCAAGGTAGTACAGAAAATATAAGTACGCTAGATTATGATGAGAGAAGTTACAAAATAATCCCAGTTCTCAAAGAAGATAAGACTCTTACTATCTCTACAGTGGTCATACTAAATCCTTGTCTAAGTCGATAGTCGACCAAATAGGGGTATGGACTTCTAAGCTCTACAGTATGATGAAACATTATCTTCTTATGCTAGCACACAGTTAGTGTCATTCAGCTACACTTCAATAATAGGGCAAAAGACTATGTGATACTAGGTTGTGAGGTATACTACCCAATTTATAACAATTAACTAATACTGTAATTGTCTTAAGGATACCGTAGAAACTCCTGTTAAGGTTTACGAGAAGGGGGTCTTGGTACTTATTAGGGTATCCTCTTTCATTACATAGGTCATGGTCGTCCTAAGTCTTAATCATAGCGCTCATAGAGCAAGTGTCAATAGTAATGATAGAAGAGTTACTGGCCGTCAAGGGGAAAGGATCTAACTCGTATCGAGGTGGGGGTACATATTACACAATTTAAAACTAAGGGATAAGCACCAGGTCTCAATCTACAAGAATAACTTAAACAATCAAGTTCTAACTACTAAGCACAAAATTTCAAAATTTAACATTTACAACTATAATCCCAGCAACTATATATCCTAATCATAGAATAAAAACACTTGGTCTATAATCAGAGGTGTCAGGTGGCATGAGTTAAAAGATGAAGAAAAGAAGAACATAATTTGGTCGTCGCACAATTAGCGAATGCTAAGGTTGCAGAGGAACAATATATGAAATTAAAATAGGGCTCTAGATAGCATCGTGGTTTTCTAAGGAGGAGTGGTATGCTAGTTGCTATGTTCGAGGTATGATTAAGAGAAATATTATATTTATTGCTCTTGGCTTCCTAAGGTACTGTCTGCTACTAATAAGACATTGATCTAAGTTTATAGTTCTCCAATACTTATCTAACTATGAAGGTTAGGTTCAGTCCTAATTTTTAATTTTTGGTTTTCTATTGGTTCCTCAATACTAGGGTCAAACATTATGGTAGAACTTCTAACTAACTCTACTAGTATCTATGCTACTCACAAGTCCTCATAATACATCAAGGGGTAATGGTAAACCAATCTATAGATAAGGAATTCTAGGGTTCACTAGATATTCTAAACTTAGTGGTGTGTCTATATTCTCGTTCTATTCTTAATAGGTGTGCTACTATATTTATCATCCTAATAATAGGGGTTCCTATATTCTAGCAGAAGGCTATACTCAAAGAACTATTAGGGAATTATAGAAATCAAGCAGGATGCAATTATTCAGACAGAATGGATTGGAAGGAGAGCGAATCATAGTCAATTGTGGATGAGATCCTATACTCTATTCCTAGGTGCAGGCTTGTTCGGTACAATAACATAACCGAGACAATATGCTCTCGACCTGCATGGGCCACCACAAAAATATGTCACGCCCCAATCCCAAAATATGTAGGACTAGGAACATATAAGCATGCCAGCCATATGGATATGGCAACTCCAATATATGGAAACCAAAATTCATACGTACGCTGTAATATGAATATCAATCCACCAGTGGTATAAACATATGTCATAAGTCACAGGATATAATCTAAATCTCATCCACAGAAAATTAAATATAAATAAATAACCAGTATCTATGAAACTAGATCTTAATAAGAGGTATCTGAGGATGATAGTTAGATGGAAACAAATTCACTACCAACTCGAATATAAGGGCAAATACAATATAAGTACAACACAACAAACACCATATAAGAATACCAGCTAACAATCACGGGCTCGAAGAGAAGACATCCTCGAAATATATGTAACCATCCAAATCTGCGCTCCTGTAAATACTCAAGAACAGATACACCTGGAAAGGGACCAGGTCCTCAGAGGGACGTAACAAGATACATAGAAGCAAGCCAATTTGAATACAGTAAACATGTATAATGTTTAAAAATATATAAGTACGTTGTACAAGACAATCTATATGAATGCAAATGAGGACAACTTTTCGACGTATGGGCAAGGGTAGGCTACTCGATCTAATCCTCATAACTCATACACTCGTTAGTGGACATCATCAGCCGACATACCTCTGGGATAGCGACCCACGGACTCCATCAATCGACATACCTCGGGGGTAGCGACCATCGGACACGACCACCATAGTGCGTGCTAGTTACTACGGTTTACCAGAGTGGTTAAAAGCCCATACGCCTAATGATTGTCCTCGATGATACTATGTGCCATGTGTGTGTCAACATATCTAATACATAGCAATGACTGAAAGAAAACTACACATGCAAGAAATATACAGAAATGTAATAAATATATAGAAATGCAATAAATATACAGAAATATACTAAGCATGCAAAATACTGTAAGCAATTTGGTAAGGTATCTTGCCTGGCAAGAAAGCTGTAAAGTGTAACGTCCCGAAGTCCAACACACAGGATCAGAAGCTATGGCCGCAGAACAAATATCTCCGAATTTTGAAATAAATATCACCAACATTTCCAAAATAAGCAAAATAGCTAAAAAGCACTTCCCTTTCGTCCAATTTGGATACAGGGGCAAAACAGTAATTTTGGGTAAAAGTGGGGTCCACGTGTGGCCCACTTTACACCAAAAAATATGCTAAGGGTAACAGTCTCTAAATGGGACAAATTATAGGTCAAACAACTCTAGATGTCAATACGAACCCAATGGTATGCCCAAATATGGATTCTGATGGGCCGAACACAATTTCGCCCAAAAAGTTAACTATGGGGCCCGCCAATTGACGACTTGGTCAACTGTCTCAGAATTGCGTTAAAATTGGTTCACAGGACCAGCGCATTACCACGAGTCCAGTGGCGTAAGTTTTATCGTAATCTGATGAGCGCACACAAAATGTGTGCGACTTCCACAAAAGTTGCGACACGGGTGTGTTCGCGGATACGAGCTAATTTTGGCGCACACATGCGTCCGAATCAGTTTCTGTAATTTTTTCCGAGTCCGGTTACGCTGCGCGCACCATTTGGTACACTTGGTACATGGCGGGGCGGTCCCGTTTGGCGGAGCGTGCTCCGTTTCACAACTTTTGGAAATCTGAGAAAAGTGGGTTCGCGGGGTTTTGCAACGAATTTAATTCTGTCTACAACAATTAATAATCTAGCGTTATTTAACAAAAAAAAAACTAGGTCAAGTGGTCTATGCATACCAAAAAGAATCATCGAATTCGGATCTCTGTGGTGGGAGATACGAACTCCGAAACATGGCTGGTCACCGCAGTTTTCTGCGATCCCAGAATTTGGTCTGTTTCCTCCAACTTTGGTGCTATTTTTGCCTAGGGTTACGCATTGTTCAAGGTCTACTAACACACAGATATGGAAGAGGGTTAAGGGGAGAGAATATCGGTGAAGACGGGGTGGCATTTGGTTGAGCGAGTCGACGGAAAATAACTTCGGAACACAGGTACCTCGCTGTGGGAATCTGCAGTGCGCGGGGTCGCGGTCGTCAGGATTGGTTTGGACGGCCTGGCGGGGTTCTCTGGCTGCGGTGGTGGCGCTCTCTAGGTCTAGATGGAAAGAGGGAGAGTCTGGATGATTAGGTTTAGGGTTTAGAGAAATAAATAATATATATATATATATATATATATATATATATATATATATATATATATATATATATATATATATATATATATTTATATGAAAGGGAAGGGAAGGGTTGGTTAATACCCGCAGATACGTGGGGTCTTGGTTGTGGTTTACATAAAGGAAGTGGCTTGGAAGGTTAGTTGCAATAGGTGGGGGGGGGGGGGGGCGACGTTTGCTGTGGAATGGTTGGGAATGGTTTGCTTAAGATTTGCTTTGGTTTGCTTATAGTTGGATTGTTATTTATTAATATTATTATTTGTTTATATTATTTTCTTTTCTTTTCTTTTCCTTTTTATAATACCTTCCCAATTAAATATATATATGCATATATATATTTGTATATATATGTATATATATATATATATATATAT